>BGPR01008105.1:0-51381 GCA_013235015.1 Araneus ventricosus | reverse complement strand
GTTAAAACTGTTTTTACTGATACAGATTAGAATAAGTAGTTTTGCTTTTAAATGTAGTTTTGTCTCAAATCAATATTAAATTTCCAGCAAGGTTTATCTGGTTGATAGGAAGAAAGAATTACTTACAAATAATTATTACATTATTAGGCCAATCCCAGTTCTTCTAATCTGTAAATGTTTGACCGAATGGAGTCAATTCACATCACAGCTTAATGACAAATGTTATCGCGCGTGTCATGTAACTCCACAATGTATTAACCTTTAACCCTTTGCGGTGCAAGGCATTATTTTTTTTTGAAATATGATGAAAAATATCATAAATGGGTTTAGCTTATCGTCTAGAAATAGAATCTACAAAAAATGTTTCTTAAAAAAACTTACTTCATTCCGAGGGGGTGTGTACCCCTTTGGGGTTACGAAGAGAGCATGCGAGAACCCCCTTAGACACATCCACCTTGATGCACTCAAAAATCATTGTTGAATCTTACAGAAAATCATTAATTAAAACTTCAAGAATATTGGAGGAAAATTTCCGAGTTAATTTGCTAAAATTGTAGACGTCCTGAACTGAAAAAATTTCCTATCTCTGAGTTAAGGAATTTTCCCCAAACTTCCTATTCCGAAACGAAATTTCGTGAGTCTGCTATATACATTATAAATGAAATACTATTAGCCCTATCTTAAACCTATTATTTTCCATTTATAGTTGAATTTAACGGTTGAGAAGCGAGTGAAATTAGGTGTGCCATCAGCTGGCACACTGCGCCGCAAAGGTTTAAATTCCCAGTGTTGCCTTTTAGCAACATACCCAATTTTGTCTTCTAAAACCTTGAGATTAAGACTAAAGCTGTAATGTATCTTGTTGCCTATAGGATACGAAACGAAAATTTTATTAAATCAGTTTACAACATATAGATGGCAGTCTGAGTGCTGATGAAAAACTAAAAATAGATTGATGTTTTTCACGTGAGGCTTTTTAGCTTTGTTTGTACGCTTGAGAATACTATATTTTATTCTACAATGCTGAAGGAAATTCCTTATCCGAATTATTAGTTTCTAAAATTCATTTGTGTTTAATGTTATGCAATTTTATCAAGGAATTTTTTTCAACTAAAGCCCAGCGTTGTCGATTGATAAAAATTGTTTTTCAGCCATAATCCATTCATAAAAAATAGGATTTTTTTAACCGCTTGAGGACATAATCCGAGTTAACTCACTCTAAGTACCATAGGTTTGAAAAGACAATTCAAAATAATTCGGTCCTTAAGCGTTTAAAGTATTTTTCCATGTTTAATTCAAGAAATGAAAGTCAGAAAACATTTTAAATCAAATTTTAAAAAATTAGGCATTTAAGGGTTAAGCCCGTCATTCACGACCGATCCACGTCAGAACTGGTCGTCGATGTGAAAAACTGGCCGGAACTGCAACAGGTGTGGAGGGGAAGGCTGATATTCGACCCTTCTGAATTTCCATCACTCCATTTGAATTAACTACTATATTTGGAAAAACTGCTCTAGACTATAATTAGTGACAAATAAAGTTGATATCATGCAGATAGTTACGTATTCCACATCATTAGGAAGAGACGTAAAGTGCTTTTACACGTGTAGAAAGTTCCATAAAATTAATCAACTCTCGTTTTAAATGCAGAATATCGGAACATAAAATATTGATTTCTTATATTCTTTTCAAATGTATTATTTTTCAATGCATTACTATCATATCCAGAACTATTTAACTGGGTGTAATGACGCACTTCGTAGCTTCCCAGTACTATCAACTTAAGTTGCCTTCGACCGTAAATTGTATCATCCTTGTTAACTGGGTTCTTATTGCTGATTTCGTGTCAAACTAATTTTGCCTTGGAAGAAAAACACGCAACCTCCTAATTAGAAAGTAGTGAGAATTCAGACCAAATTTTGCCTCTTAACCCTTTCTGGCGCGGTGGTCGCAAAAGAGAACACCAACTTTAAAATTTTCTTTAAAAATCTCCTTCCTATTTGAAACCCGAAAAATTGTAGAAAAAGGCAGCTGATAGCTCTCCTTTCAGTATGTAGATGGCAGCACGAAGAAATATCGCTTTCATTTTGGAAAAAATTGTAGATATAAAATGCCCAAATTTCTTGACTCAGATGTAGGAATTTTTTTGAGTTCTTGACGTTTACAATTTAAGCAAATGCACTCGACCATTTTCTTCCAATATTCTTGAAGTTTTAATATATGATTTTGTGTAAAATTCAACATTATTTTTTGAGAGTTTCAAGATAGCTGTGTCCAAAGGAGTTCTCACATGATGGGGGTATCCCCAATGGGGGACGACCAATGAACGCGAAAGGGTTAATAATTGTGAATTACTAATAGCATAAACTGCAAAATTGGAAGGGAACGCTTTAAGCGTATATCTTACTGTGCATAGATATTAACTAGATTATGGGGGGGGGGGCAATAAAAGCAAGAAATATAAAGTTTTATGAATAATTTAAGCAAATTTAATTAATTATATTATAAATTAAAACTAGGCTTACTTTAAAATAAATTTATTTTAACATTGTTAAGGAGTAGGATTGATTATAATGTAAACACGAAACGATGTTAAATATATTAGACAGCGTTTGGGAGTTAATAAAAGAAACGAAAAGTCTTAATTAAAGTTTTAATATACGAAGTAAAATTAAACTGTTGATGAAAATATGCAGCAGAAAATAAACAATTATTTCATTGAGCAAAATAATAGCCGTAATGGTGCAAGTCACTTGACGCTCATCACGCTGGTATGAATTGACTCCATTTTAGCATTTTTCCGAAATTCGAACTCCTTTGAGAGGGAATGTCAAAACTTAATGATCTGAAAAACATTTATCAACATGCTTCAATCTTTCTCTCACATGTTCACGATCGCGAACCAAGTTTTAATCGATGCAGTGTGTGGCGGAAAGTGGTTCAACTTCCTCCCAAACGAAAACGAGAAAGTTCCATAAGCGTAAGTTTCCACGTCAAGTAAAAGTTTAGACTTTGTTCAATTCCAGCAATTAATTCTTGAACTGAAGCGACGAGGTCTTGTCTCAATATCAAAACAAACACCTGAATTCTCCGTGTAGTGGTCAGAAGTGACTGCAATTTCAGCAAGAAATGATGCATTTATTCATGTTATAGACTTAAATCTTGTGGTAGCCTAAATCTAGCGCAATGTTACCAGCTATTTAAATATTTACTGTACTGTATAGTTTATATTCATGAACTTAAGATATAGTTTATTTAAATTAACTATGAGCAACTTTTTGCTGATGGATGTTTCACTTTTTTTCATGTGGTCATCTGTAGTAAAAGTGGAAAGCAGAAATGAGAACATTCATTCTTCTCCTCAAATATATCAGGAACATTGTGTTTTTGTTCTTTATTTGAAATATAGATCAGTTCATTTACTATATTTTTGTTCTTTATTGAAATATAACAAGCTTCATTTATTATATTCTTGTTCTTTATTTTAAATATAATTCAGTTCATTTACCAGACACAAATGAAATAATAAGCTATCATAAAACTTTATTACTGTCAAATGCGAAATTAAGCTAACCTGAATGTCTTAATTATCAAGTAATTGTTTAAATTTATTTTAACATCATCAATTATGTAATTAGATTCATGGTAATATAGTGGAATTTGCTAATTCTAACGTTCTTAGTTAGAATTTTTCTGTATTCGAATTTTTTCTCCAGTTCCCTGAATTTCCTATTAACATAATGGTAAAAAATATCCTGTATAATTCGAATTAATTTTGGTTAACTGGAAGTCAAAACTAAAATTTGAGAATTTTTTATTTTTATTTTTTTTCTGAATTTTTTAGTTAGTTAAATACGTTTCTACTTTGCGTCTTCAGTGATCGTGAGTAAATGATTTTTAAGGTCCTTAGTTGACTACCTTTGCTGCTGTTCAATGCATTCATTCAAAAAATTGTTCGATTAAAAAAAATTTTGAACTCCTTAGATCTGAACTCTGCCATTTAGTTTGAAGCTTTATTTATACAATTGTTTTGTTCAAAGTTCTGTATTTATTAAAATTACTTACTTATTTATTCAAATTACTATTTTTTTAAATTATTAAATATTCAATTATAATATTTATTTAACTCTAATTATTAAAATTAGTTAGAGTTTATTTATTAATGATGCACTTTGTCCCAAAGTTTTTAAATATTAAAAATAAGTCCTTACTGCCATTTTTAGTTTAAACGTTGTCATTTTCTCTTGCTATACTCATTTTTAGATACAGATTTTCTTCATTCGAATTTCTGGGTAAATAGAATTTTCATTATAGTCTCGTCAGCTTCGAATTATCAAAGTTCCACTATATTAATACATGGTTTTAAATAGTTCTGATAATAAGGGTTTTAACTATAAAAGATAATTTTCGTTATCAGGACCAGACAGCGCCACCTGTTGTTGATAAAAGCAGATTAACATATTGGGTGAACCCTCTTTCGATAAATTTGAAAACTTCGGTAAAGCTGAGATTAAATGGCCGCTCACTTTTCGTAAATATCTGAAAAATCAACATATCTTATTCTTTTAGTTAGCAGTACATGTAGATATTGATTCTGTGAGAAAAACTAAGAGAAAATGATTACTCGTGGAAAATACTGGGATTTCGAAGATTGAATTAACGATTTCGTTACGACCTTAGAAATCAGAATTCAATACCAACAAATTCAATGAAACCCCTGATGACTTGAGTACTCAATTGCTTGGTCTCTAAAACATAGAAGACGCAGAATTAGGTTTTCTTTTAAATAATTATTCTGCTGCAACTATTTTTGTGTTCTCAATGTGCAACGTATCTATTATGTAGTTTTATTAATTTATTATTATTTATTAAACTCACAAGTAATTGTTCTAAATTTCATTGATGAGCGAGTCCTTCTATTTATTTAGTTTCAATACTCCACTTCTAATAATTTCATCTAATTTCAGATTCAAGATTTACTCTGTTGGTAATAAAATAAAAATAACAAATTTTCCTTTCAAAAATGATGAAAGTAAACTTAATTTCAATCAAGAAGCAGGATTTCCGAAATAACGATAAAAATGGCTGCCTGCATGGAACCCGAGATATCAAAGAGGAAGTTAGATTTATATCCCGTTTTGAAATTGCATTAGAACTCTTTTGTGACGATGCTGAATCATGGTCAGATGACGAAAATGATATAGCAATCTACACTACCCTCTCCAAATTTCCACTCTACACCAATGTGAAAAAATTAGACCCCCGAAAGCATGTTCAAAGTGCAATAGGCCCACATATATGGCGTATTTGGGTTGAATCGGATCTGAGAGGAAATGATAAAATTTTACTTAGCAGCAATTGTATACAAAATGGTTATTTGAACGGCTCAGTATTGTCTTTCGTCTGATTGTTGGAATAAAAGAACCTCCCACCGACTGAAAGTTTACATGGAAAAAGAGTATAACTTTCTAATATTCAATACTTTCAATTATTCGAGTGGTTAATTTTCCATTTTTTCAATGGCGTCTTACGCTTTTACATTTCCTTTTGACCAGCAAAGATACACTCGTGGGAAGTCAGGTTCTCTAATGCTTAAATTCCCAGTTGCCTCATACTGTGACGAAGATGTTAACGGTTATTCTCTATGGTCGTAGTGCCCGCGACGTAGGTCAAAATAGGTGGAAAAACCTGCCTCTACTAAAAACCTTATTGTTTATGTAGAGATTTCTTTCTTATCCGGAAAATACTAGCTTGGACTTAAATCTAAGATAAGCTTGATATATTTAACTTCTTGGTCACAAAAGAGTGTATCTGCAGATAACTATTGATAATTTTCATTTGAATGGTCCCTTTTTAAATAGACCTTTGTTTTTTCCGTATTGATGTCAAGTGTTGAAAGATGAACCAGTTTTCAACTTCTTTCAATCTTTGTTGGATTTGTATTTAATGGTATCACTGTGTTGAACATCCTCATTGTTATTCAACCAGGTACTGTGTTTATTACCGTATTAAAAGGATTTAAGAGATATGCTTCTGTTTGTGATTAAACTTGCTTAGGATTGTATTTGCGTTTGCTCTGTATTATGTATTGTATCGTATTTTTTATTGTTTGAAAGTAATGGAATTATTGGAATGTAACTGTACACAATTTTTTCTCAATATTATTGCTGGTATTTAGTTGGATAATGTGGTTATTACTGTTTTCAATTCTGTCCTGATAATGGTAGCTAGCAGTCCAGCTAGGGTTTAAAAAGCATTCTTAGAAACCTTATTCCAACCAACTTAATTGCTCGATTAAAATGGCTGTACCAAAACAACTGCCAGCAACGCTTGTATTTCCGAGCAGCGCCACCTGAAGAGACGGCAACAATGTAGGCGTTCAGTTGAACTTGTGGTGTAACCATAGCAACGCGCCAAAACGGATTTTATTAATTAGTCTACTCTCAGCAGCAAGGAAGTTACGGATGCTCCTTTTTACGCTTCCTGTTTTACGAGATGCGAGAATGAATGTAAAAACGGAGCAACTTTTTGAGTTTCGATATTCGACGAAATTAATCGACTGTGTAAGAGATGTAGGGCGCCTGTGCAGAACAGTATTTAGATGAGAAGGCAATAATTCTTTGACATAAAACATTCCATTCTAATTTTCCACAGCCGCCGTATAGTCGAGACCTCGACCCTTGTTATTTCTAGCTGTTCCTGATGTTAAAGTAAAAAAGTCCGTGGTCGGAAGTTCACAAAAGATTCTTTGTATGAGTTGCGATGTAGTCTTTTTCTAAAAGCCTGTATACCCTATGAAAAATTCAGGATGAACGTACTTATGCCAAACATCAGGAACAGATGCGTCTGTAGAAATGTAATGATGCTGACATCGATGGCGAATAATAGCAGTAAACTCACTTATAAAATAAATCTGTATGACTAAATCTCTGTACTTTGCTTCAAACTTCCCTTTTTCCCTCTTTCTTTACCTAAATTACCTCGTAGCCCGCTCTTTTATTAACTAATGAAATTAACTACACTTCTACATAGCTGTTGGGTCTCTAGATAAAGTTTCTCAGAAGTATGGTATAACCGACAGTTGTTTTGGGACAGCCATTGCACATAGTCCTCAAACAAAACAGTTTCTTTTTCTATCAAATTTTGTTTTAACTCACTAGCCAACTAAGAGGTCAAAGTACTTAACATCAATACCGAATATTAATTCAGTTTAATACTGTAACCGTAAAAGATTGACCCCCGCCCTGTCTTGGCACCTGGGGTCATTTAAATGATAATTATTGCAACAGCTTTCTGAAACTGAGAATGGAGTCTCAACAGTCATCACCGGCCACTGTCCAACCCCTCCCATAGGAGATAAGTCACCGGACCATTACTATACCCACTGGGAAATCGAGAACCCACTTACTTATCCAACATATGAATCACTCATAGTATACAAAGTTGTTAACGGGTATTCCCGGTGGTGATCGCAGTCCCTGCGTCGTGGTCAGAACAGGACGAAATATCTTCTTTTACTACAAAACCTTATTGTTGAGGGAGGCATTATCTTCCCATCAGGAAGATAATAATTTGGACTTTAATCTATAAGTCTAATGAATTTAACTTCTTGGTCCCTATAGAGGATTTCGGGATGTCCCAATAGAGGGTCATCAGAATGAGGGCCATTACGACAGCATTCAGAAAATGAGGGCGGAGTCCTAATAACCATCACCGGCCACTGTCCAACCCCTCCCATAGGAGATAAGTTTCGTCATCGGAATGGGGGTAACTCAGCACCACACCATTGCTATACCCACTGGAAAAGAGAGAACCCACTTACTTATCCAGCATATGAACCACTCATAGTATACGAAGTTGTTAACGGGTATTCCCGATGGTGACAGCAGTCCCTACGTCGTGGGTCAGAACAGGACGAAATTTCTTTTACTACAAAACCTTATTGTTGAAGGAGAGATTCTCTTCCCATCAGGAAGATACTAGTTTGGACTTTAATCTATGGTAAGTCTAATACATTTAACTTCTTGGTCTAGAGGATTTCGGGATGTCTCAATAGAGGGTCATCAGAATGAGGGCCATTACGACAGCATTCAGAAAATGAGGGTGGAGTCCTAATAACCATCACCGGCCACTGTCCAACCCCTCCCATAGGAGATAAGTTCCGTCATCGGAGTGGGGGTAACTCAGCACCACACCATTACTATACCCACTGGGAAAGCGAGAACCCACTTACTTATTCAGCGACGCACTCTAGCCGCCTGGCGGGGGGTATGATACTGTAAGCTGCAATGAACTCATAAGCTTTGTTTCATATAAACTGAGTACTAAGTTGATTGGTTGTTTTTATTTTACTTTTTATATCTACAAAGTGAGCACTGAAAACCACCATTCCAGCAATGCATGGAATTCGAATCCGTTCTCATTTCTGCTCCCACTCTTACTGCTTGTCTGTCGATGCGAGTGAAGAAAAGGAGTAACATTTTTGCTACGAACGAGGCAGCGAGACGAACTCTTCCTAATCACGAGGTTCGGTTTTACATTTTTGAATCATTGATGAATAAACTGTCATGTTGGCATAGTTCTTTTGTAAAGTTCAGTAGTGTATCGCACCAAATGTACAGTTTATCCTCCTTAAATGAGTGATTTATATGAAGAAGTTTTCATATTAATTTTGTAATAAAAGTTTATAATAACATGGTTTGTCGTGTCATTGCTTTCAAGAAATGAACACATCGTGATGTTTTTCCTTTAGTACATACTAATACGAAATATGAAAAATATCGAAAGGATTTAAAATAAATCAAAGTAATAACAACACAATAAAAGCCAAAAAATGACAAAAATTAACATAATTACTGTATTAGTAACGCGCAAGAGCAACAGCAACCAAAATAACAATAGATAGAATAAAAAATTAAAAACAAGAATTAAAATGGGGGAACTCAGCCAAGCACTTTCTCAAGAGCCACACAATGACAAAATTTAACACAATTATTGTATTAGTAACGCTCAAAAGCAGCAGCAACCAAAATAACAAAAGACAGAATAAAAAAATTAAAAACAAAAATTAAAATGGAGGAACTCAGCCAAGCACTTTCTCAAGAGCCACACACAGCAAGAGTTCTAAAGAAGTCAGGATTTTTTTTTCTGTAAAGGCCTTGACAAAGTTTCTAAAAATTTAGCCCTCGACCCGAAAAATCATGAAATGAAAGAGTAAAGAAAAACCAAACTCCAGAATGCTCGGAAACATAAAAACAAGCAAAAAAGAACAAGAAAAATTACATACTAAGACAAAGAAGCGTTATTTCACATAGCAGAATAAAGTAATAGTTCTGTGAGCAGTACACCTTGCTTCTAAAAGTAAAAATTTAAGATATTTTCTCCATCGAAGTCTTTAAAGGTTTATCCAGTATTGTCATTCATTTTGAAGACAATACTGTTTCCAGAGACACCAGACATCAAAATTTGTCTCTCGAAGAGGTAGTACCTTCTTTGTCGTCATACATACTCTATTTAGCAAAGCTATATTTACAATTTTAACCCGATCAATGTACAATATTGCTCTCCAATATTATGCACAAATTTCACTCTCTGCATTTACGAAGCAAATGCATTAACTTATTCATTAAGCTGCATCAAAAATGTACTTGAACAAAGTCGTAGAAAATTTTATGCTCGAGAATAGAAGTAGTCTTCAAATTTTTATAGCATTAACAATTTGGTTCGAACGTTGAAAAAGCATTCTTTGTAGAAAAGAGGAAAACAAGATTAAATTGAACTAAACAGGGAAAAGCAAATCTTAACATGGAAGTATCATCTTATCTCTCTTTTTTCACAAAGCGAATTATTTTCTAAGATCTTTACTTTCATAATTATTAACAAAATTACAATTAAATGTCTGCTTTTATCAGGATTGACAAAATCACAATTAAGTATCTCTCCACTACCAAAATTATTCAAATGTTTTAAGGATGCCAAACTCACCAACACATTGAAATCATTAAAACACCCACCATTTTTAAATGCTATAAAAAATAAAAACACTTACATATACATCGTTTTTAAGGCTTCAAGGAACATTTCGTTCCTTAACAAGAACACAAACTATCTCAAAGCTTTTTACCAGTCGGCGATGTCTTGCTTTTGCAACACATTCGACATTCCACTATGACTTTTATTGTGACTTACTTTTTACCAGTCGGCGATATCTTGCTTTTGCTACACATTCGACATTCCACTATGACTTTTATTAAGACCTACTTTCTACCAGTCGGCGATGTCTTGCTTTTGCAACACATTCGACATTCCGCCAGGACTTTTATTATGGCCTACTTTTACCAGTCGGTTATGTCTTGTTTGCCGACCATTTCCAAACGAGCAATTCCCACTGATCTCGAACTTTCGAGACACATTCGACATTCCTCAACGACAACTTTCTGCTCGCAAACTTGAGGTGCATTATGGATAAATGCTTTTACTGAGTACATTCAAAATCACTTTGATTTCAAGATATGCTAACCACGGTCTTTGCCAATTAAAAGTTATTCTAACCACGGTTTTTGACAATTAAAAGATATTCTAACCACGGTCTCTGACAATTAAACAAACTTTTAATGAAATGCGTAACACCAAAGCATTGTTCTGAGGAAACTTTTCTTACAATTCATGAAGTAAAGAAAGAAGACATGAAAGTTTCATGACTCTACTATTTACATCATGCGATATTAATGTCTCGTTTAGGAGTTACTCAAAAGGGAACAATGACCATGACCCATACCCAAAGACTCACCCATTGAGTTTAGAGTCTACAAGGATGGAAGGTGAGCAAAGGGAGCTAAAGCCCCGAGATGTCAGGTTAGACGAATAAGACAAGACCTATACTCACACCAACGGTAGGAAGTTTCAATCCCCGTTGCCCGATTTAACGTGCAGTAGGTCCATACATTCCGCGGATCTTCAGTGCAATCGTGTCTGAAACCGCTTTTTCGAAACCTTATTGGCCCTCCACATGGGATTGCTAAGAATAGTGTAAGAATCCCTGTTTTATACCAATAAATCTGACCTGTAACATTCGTTTTATATACCGATTCATTATCAAATCAAGGAAGTTTTACCGAACATGATATGTTTCCTTACATGTTATACATTCAACTTTATGAAACAGCTGTATTGAAATTGCCATTCCTATAAGGTCAAGAAAAAAGTAATAAAAAATTACACTCTAATTTTCTTTAAAATCGAAATTCGTTCCGGTAGAAAGGAAAAATTTCCGGAAAGGGATTTAATCCTTAAAACAGCCAGACTTAAAAATTGCATTAGCCATCCAAGTTACCATTCATTGAAGTTACAGACAAATCACTGTTCAAGTTCAGAATTTCATTTAAGTTGACATTGCACACTTGATATGTTATGAAAAAAGTGGTATTTTACTTACCATTTATACTAGGCAAATAAAGCAATTACATATTAAATTTTATTAAAATAAAAATTTATGGAGGAAAATAGAGAAAAGCATCCAGGAAGGATTTTAACCCTCTAAGAGTTTGAGCCGCATTTTTCCGCTTCACCTGTTGATTTCAAAAGCGGGTAGTTCCTGTTTATGTGTATAAATTCTTAAACTGCGTGGATAAAATATTCTTCAGATATTAGAGACTTGATTAAACGCAATAAAGAGCCAATTATTCACTTTAAAAAAGGAATAATTCACTTTATAAAAGTAAAAAAGCTAATTTTAAAAACTTTAAATCTATTACATAAAAATAGCTAATCGCTTATGGGGTTAATTCCTTAAGCCGGATTGGAAACTTCCATTCGCGTTTAATTTTAAAGCGTACGAGGTATTTATTTGTACATTCATTTAAAAATTCTCACAGGAAAAAGGAGAGTTAAATGTATGACCTGCTTCGAAGCTGCCCAAGGGGACTTCCCTCGTTCTGTTAAAACACAATCGGATGGCCAGGACGGCACCTGAGCCAGCAACTCCCTTACAACATCAATAGCAAAGGCTCATGGATTTAGCCTACTTCAGAACTGAGTGAATAGCATGTCTTTGGTGAAATCAGGTCCCAAATATGACACCCTCTACTGTAAAGACCGTGAATCTTCCACAATGTCCAACCACATAAAATATCTTTGGATGACGAAAACTAGGACATGCAGTCAAAAACAGGTTACTCACTGCTTAGAAATGAAAATTATCACATCAAAAGAATTAGCCGCTTATTCACACGAAGTAAGTGCACGTGCAATGAAAACTAAGAGAATGAGTAGAAGATTAGATTATCATAATCATAATGAAGTGATAAGAACACTTGGGTGAAGCATTAAATTAGCTAAATAAAGTAAACTCAAGAACTGAATGACAGAATGGGCTTTAATTTTTAATCAGGGATCCAAAAACAGCTGTAGAAATATTTATACCGCTTCTACATTAAACAACACAGGAAAAATTTCTATCATCATGCCCCCATGGCTAACTTTTACGTATTTTGTAAATCATTATATACTTTCAGTTAAAAAACTGCTCTAAATGACTTAAAGAACTGTATTTAAGTTGTTTGAGTCAATAAATTTACTTCGGAAAAAAATTTCGAAGTTTAAACTCTATGCTGTTGCCCGGCCTTATCAGCCATATTTTGTAAAATATTATCAACACACTAACTTTTAAATATAAAAAAAGCTACGATCTTCTGTGACTGAAACAGGCCGACTTATTAAACCTTGAATATCGCTGTTTCAGATGATTTTAGATCATTTGAATGGCAGCCTCGAGGAAGATTCTCCAATCTACGACCAGGCTGATTTCCTCGACGAGGCCGCTGATTGGTTTAAAATTATGAAATTCAAAACTACATCACTCGGTCAGACTTAGTTGTAGAAGAGTGGGATTTTTATTTTCCCGTTGTTTAAAATGTTAGTGGGTCATAAATATCTTGCTGAATATGACAGTTATAATTAACAAAATTTAATAAAGAAATTAAATATAAATTAATTAATCAAAAATTAATTAAAACTCTTTGTATTATATAGAATGGCGCATATGCAGCTATCTCTAATATAATATAGATACAAATAATAGAAATACTTAACAAAAAGTTAAAAATGAAAAAAGTATAAATAAGAAACAGAAGATTTAAACAAAAACGATAATAATACACCTTTTCACGCGCTCAACGCAGCAGTCTCAAGTGATTGCATCAACAAAAAATTACAACGATTAATATTTAAAACACATAAAATATAATTTTGAAAGTAAAAGAAAAATATTCAAAATGGAAAGAATGAATTAGAACACGAATGACAAACTTTTTCGAAGCCCACTCGACATAAAAGTTCTAAAATGGACAAAATTTTCTGTCAAGGGTAAGATTATAAATCAAGAGATCCCTATTATTACTGAATGCGATCTACCACCGGGGGGGGGTAAAAAAATTTAGACTTCAAAATTTTTTCATCATGTTTTCGTGTAAAAATCATTTTCTGTAAGATAATATTTTCGGAAACTATCGCTGAAAAAAACAAAATCCTGCGTACATTTTTAATTAACTAAAATTTTCATTAACTATTGAACTTTGAAAAGTTCACAGTGATCTTTCCTTCGTTTTGAAAAGTACATGGACCAAATTTCATCAAAATTGGACAAAAACTATAAATTTATATAAGAAACACAAAGGTATCGTATGTATAAAGATATATTCCTACAAGTAAACAAGTAATAGTAAACAAGTAATTTTTGGGGTCCATTTTCCTTATTCCCGGTAATGATACATTGGTGATGCTGGATACTTTCAGTTCTGGGAATTGGATAGCCTGCTGCTGTTGTTGGAGGTAAAGGATGTGTGGATGGAAGTCCATCTGGATCCCGTGGGGCTATTGCTGGAGTACTGCAAGAACTGGTGCTGTAAAGAGTAGCTACTGCTGTTGAGAGAACTCATATCTCTGGATGTGATAATTTTTCTTTACTTGCTCTGAAAGGGAAGTGACATGCCGTTTGGAACTGCTCTTCAGGGTTTAGAAATTTTTTGGGAAGAATGGGGCGGGGGGCAAGGGTCTGAAACAGTTAGAAAGGATAGCTATTCCAATTTCCTTTTTTTTATTTATAGTTACAATTATAAAAGAATCTTCCGGGGTCTTTTGCTTTTCGGATCGGGGGAATAATTTTCAAGTTGCTGAATAGCTTCATTATCAATTTTATCAAGATTATGATAGAATTTTGCTGAGATTTTTTTGATAAATTCCTTTAAATAGATTAGCTTAATTGCATTTCTTATATCTTCATTTCGCATATACCATCCAGCCTTGCATATTAGACGGATTATATTATTTTCTAGAATTTCAAGCATTCTGATATTTGAGTTGGCTGCGGCCCCCCAGATGGGGCATCCGTAAGTAATTATCGGACGTAAGATCGCAGTGTAGACAAGCAATTTATATTTCCTATTCATTTCCGAATCTCGTGCTATTAGAGGGAAAAGTTTTCTTGAGGCTGCACGAAATTTAGTTTTTATTGTTGTAATATGATTTTTCCAGGTTAATTTTTCGTCTAGTATTACGCCAAGCTATTTGGCTTGCTGAGACCAGGTGATAGTTTGGTTTTTAATTTTAACTATTGGTTTGTGTTTTCTTCTACCCTTGGCGAAATACACTGCTTCTATTTTAGTGACGTCAAGGGCAATTTTCCATTTGAGGAACCAGTCGTTCAGTTTCGCTAGATGTTGGTTTAAAGCGGCTGCCGTATATTTATGGTTTTTATTTTTAGCTAGAAGGGCAGTATCGTCTGCGTACATACCTAATAATGTTTTATGTGTTTTTGGAATGTCGTTAACATAAAGAGAGTAGAGGATCGGCGACATTTTCCCTCCTTGTGGAATGCCTGCTCTCATAATTTTGGCTTCGGAAATGCTGTTGCCAATTTTACCTGCGAATTTTCTCTCTTCGAGGTAAGATTTTAGAAGCTGCAGTAAATGGGGTGGGGTTTTGTATCTGATACGTTTATGGATAGTCCTTGGATCCAGACTCTATCAAAGGCATTCTGTACGTCAAGGAAGACCGCACCAGTGCATTCACCTTTTTCAAAGAAGCTCGTAATATACTCGACTACTCTAAGAAGTTGATGCGTTGTAGTTAAGGATTTCCTAAAACCAAATTGTTCGGGGCAAAGAATTTTGTTTTCGGCAAGATGCTCGTTTAATTTATCTAAAATGAAGTTTTCAGTTAGTTTACTGAGTGTGCTGAGTAGCGAGATTGGCCGATAATTTTCTGGCTGAGTAGGGTCTTTTCCGGGTTTCAGAATTGACACAACTACTGCGGTCTTCCACGCTTTTGGAAAATAGTTAAATTTAAAGATATTGTTTATGATTTCTGTAAACTCGAAAATCATTGTGCATGGTAAATTTTTAAGCATTTTGTTGGTGATACAGTCAAGCCCGCATGATTTTTTAATATTTAAATTTTTAATGACTTTGATTACCTCAGAGGGCTGAATGCATTTGAGATTATCAATTTGGTTATTGGTGAGTGGGAGGGAGGAGAAGTTTTCAGTAGATTTTTTTACCTCATTTTCCGTCTGTCTGTGAGATAGGTCGTTTAATGAGAATTGTTTCTCTAGACTTAGGGCAATAGTTTCGGCCTTGATAGAGTATGAATATGCAAATCCATTTTCTCCCAGTAGAGCTGGGATTTTCTGCGCTTTCTTACGCATTATCTTTGCTTTTCTCCAAAGTGTACCGTCTTCTGTGTTCAACGCTTCAAGTTCTTCGGTCTGATCTTTCTGTCTACTGTTTTTATCTAACTTTTTTATTAATTTCTCAATTCTGTTCAATACCGTTTTAATTAGTGGGTTCCTTAGTGTTTGCCAGGCTTTTTCCGTTTTGTTGCGCGTTTTAATCAAATCTTTAATATTCGCGTGGATATATGTTGCAGTTGATTTTTTTACCGTTTTAGTCGCGAATCTGTGCGCGTTTTGTAGATTTTTAGTAAACTTTTCCACTGCGATTTCAATATCCGTATTGCTGTTTATTTTAAGATGCCTATATTTAATTTGATTTTTTCAGGTAATTTTGGAATTTGGTCCAGTCCGTATGCGTTGTCACACTATTATGCAGTGTCGTAAATTTTTGTTGAAATGTTAATTTGAATGAGTTGTAGTCGGAATAAAGTTCTGGAAAGGAAATAATCGAGAAGAGGAGAATGAAATCTTTTATTACTGCAAGATCTAAAATGGCTGCTGAGTTGAAACCGAATCTTGTTGGGGATGGTGGGGCAAGAATTTCTATTCCCAGAACTTGAGTGAATCTAACTAATTTTTTTCTTCTCGTTGTGTTTATTGGTGACCCCCAATTTTGGTGTTGGGCGTTGAAATCGCCACAAATGATGGGGTTTGGACCAAGTTGAATTAAAGTTTCCAGGTCTAATGTATAGAGAGTTGGGTCTGTATCCGGGGAAATATATATTGAGGTAACAGTGAAGGGTTCTTTGTTTGTAAGATTTAGTGAGATGGAGAAAACTTCAACAAAGTGCAATTGCGGCATCGGAATATGGTGGTGGGGTAAGGATTTTTTAATTAAAATGCCGGTTCCTCCGCCCTGGGTAGGAGCGTTATTTCGTTGTGGTTTGTCTGTTCTGTAGACGTCATAGTTGGGTATAGAGAAATTAATTTCCGGTCTCAGCTTAGTCTCCTGAATTAGAAAAATATCGGGGAGTGCTCTTCTAAAAAATTGCGGATATCTGCACTGCGATTTCTTACGCCGTTAGCATTCCAAAAGACTATAGTCAGGCTATGAAGGGTTTTGATTTTATTTTAGAGTTTGCACTATTGAACATTACTGACTGAATTTGCTACTGTGCCTAAAGCTTTTATTAAATGATTGACCATATCTTCAGGTTTTTCTAACATCGGGAGTTCTGATATTGTCTTAATTAAATTGGGTATACTTTTCAGAGTATCGTACATAACTTTAACTCCTTCTAAGAAGCCTAAAAATTCTTTTCCATATCCAATCTCACGACTACCAGTATGTGGGTTAAATTCGCTTTCCTGACGCGAGTTGAGTTCGACCTGCCGGGGTATTAACTTTTGTGTTTGCATTGAGTAGGATATATTTTCCTGTCTCCTGTGTTGAGAAGCTAAGAATTCTCTTTGCGCTTTTGGGTAATTTACACCTTGGTCTTTCGTTGGTTTGAGTTTTGGAAATAATGGGCAGCCTCTCCATGAGGCAATATGACCAGTTGCTCCGCAATTTATACACTTGGGGTTTTTCTGGAGGGGGTCGTGATTGGACATTGATTCGTCCTGTGGTCCTCACCACATTTGAGACATTTTGTCTGAAAACCACAATTTGAATGATTGAACATGTTGCAATTCCAGCATTGTGTGGCTCCAGGAGGTTTTCTGTAATTTTGAATTTTTATTTTCAGGAACATGAAATGGGTGAGTTCGAAAATTTTATTTTCATGACCGTTTTTCTTAAGCTCAATCATAAAAATATCCATAGGGGACTCGTTCTTACGTTCTTTAGCTAACCTACTTTTAATATTTCAATTTCTTGGAGAGCTATAGCGAACTAGGATTCAATTTCTTCAATATCCGTGTCACGATGTAAACCTTTCATTACTATCTTAAATGGTCTTTCACTCAATGGCCTAATGACGTAAAATTCTATCTTTTCCGCTCTGCAGAACTTTTGCATATCTCTATGCTCTTCTGCCGTCTCGGGATAGACTTTAATATATTCATTTGCCAATACGGCATTTACTTTGCCAAATTTGCTATTTAGATTCTTTAACATTTTCTTGTAGTTATTTTTGTTCCTGATCATTAATGGTTGAATTTTTGGCGGTGCGGGGGGCCTTCTTTCTCGACTGGTAGTCGCTCAATATCTGCGTATTTATTTTTTAACAAAATATCACTGTTCTCGTCTGCATTTAAGTTCCTTTTTGGAACGGAGTTTCTTCTGCTGGGGTAAATAAACCCATCTTTATCTAATCTAATTCTCGAATTGTTACTACATTCCGACTCATTCGGGGCCGCTCTTTTGCGAGCGTTATTATTATTACTCATAACATTAACATTATCATGGCTTGTAACACTACTATTACTACAGACGTTATTTATGCTACTACTATTAGGAATATTTCTTTTACGTTCAGCTTCCTCAAATATTGGCTTATTTTCAATTTCCTTAGCATTACAATTATCTAAAGAGCAGATACCAAAACATGTAATGTCACTCACCCATTTGTTGATGATTTCCTTCAGGTTTCGCAGGATCGTCTCTTCCGATGACACAGTATTTCCATCTTCCAGGGTCAGGGTTATTTCTTCGTACTCCGTGGCCATGAACACTAGGTTTCGCAGCTTGCCCAGGTGACGGATGGCATCTCTGATCTGTTGACATCGGCTGTATGGGAGATCTGACACGGGCTTTTCATAAGTGACAACTGCACGTCGGAAGAACGGTGTCAAGTCCGGTATTTCCTTGCTCACTTGGATCGGTGTCGGATTGGCAGCCAGTGGTGGAGACATTTCCATCTGCTCATCAGGGTCGCTTTTCCCATGAGGTTCGTTTGGCACGGTGACTCCAGCACCCTCGTTCATTTTCTTGTCAGTCGTACCTTTCCCCAGATAGCTGGTCCGGCACAGGACCGGCGACGTCTCTTGTAAGGCAAACAGGAATGTAGCGGAACCGGTTCCTGAGACAGCCTTACAATACGCGGACCGTCACTGAATCCTCTTCACACTCGTCGATGACGAAGATACCGATCCATATTTTCCTACCACTACACATCCGATGTTTAAAAAAAAATGTTTAGTTTAATTGTGAGAAATAGATAAAAATGAATCACATCTTTCCTATATTGGTAAACACATCATAATCAACATTATACTTTACGTTTCTGCATAATATGAAAAAAATTAACACTATATGTCCACTTGCACAAAAACAAAAAAAAAAATACTGCAAAAGGAATGTTACAAATCTGAACATTCAGAATAAAGTTGCTCCAATCTTCTCCTTTATTCAGCACCACCTATCCGTACACATAGCGCCATCTGGCCTGGCAGACAATTCAGCTCGCATACAGCTGTCCACATTACACCACCAGCGTGTCTCCGGTTCCTCAGCAAAACAAGAATATTTCAGGGATTACGAACTAATTTCATGGAACTGTTAAGCAGGTTTAGTTGATTATCAGACCATTCAGTTATTTGACATTGAAAGAATGAGGAAACGAAGAAACCCCAGAGGAGAAAATGATGTATACACACTTATCAAAAGATATTCCGTACAACATTATGTTCATTAGCTGTTGATCTTCAATTTTATAACATTATGTCGCGATTAACCTTCCAGCGGGCACACTCTCTAGACCAACATGAAAAGTCTCTCGTATTTCCTAGAAACGCTATTGTAAAGGTTTGTATTGTTTAAGAGGGTATTTACTAAAATCAGAGTGTGAGTGGATAAGGGTTAATAAGTACAATTATTTGACATTTTTTTTTTATTTATTAAGGAATGGACACAATGTAAACGAAAAACACAAAAACAATATAAAATGGTCAAAGAATTAGCCGAATGGAAAAAAGAAGTGAAATATTTGGGGGTTGTTTTGGATAAACAACTGAACTTCTGAGCCCATACTAGCCAGATCAAGGAAAAATATAAAAAAAGCATTCCGCGCCCAATAAATACTCTTTAATCTGCAGGAACTCTAGTCTTAATCTCAACAACAAGGTACCGATCTATTCTCAGACCAATTCTCACTTACGCGAATTCCATTTGGGCCTGCACTTCTAGAAGTAACTTGCGAAGCATTCAGGTGCTTGAAAACAAAACCCTAAGAATGATTACAAACGCCAGGTGGTACCATCGAAATATTGATATACGAAATGCATTAAATGTCCCCTCCCTACAGCAGTTCATTCAAAAACTTGCTAAAATTTTCTATGGAAAACTGCCGGATATCAATAACCCCGAAATAACCAAAATACCTGTTTATGACCATAATGATAAACAGAATCGTAAGAGACCAAGAATGACTATCTCACTCTGAGTTCCCCCCCCCCCCCGCACTGTTGTGCATTCCTTTCTTTATAACCTTTTTCTGACTCAGATAATTTTTCACAACTTTCTAATCTCCTATTATATTCTTTTAAAATTATTATTATTATTATCTAAAAATATTTTTGTATTTAAGTAGTTTGTAACTTTTTATTGATTTAATTTATTCCTAAATTTGATCTTCCTCACACTGGTATATGCATTTTGATTATCAGATCTAGTTTTAATTTCCACATAAGCCCTAATGTATTAGATTTTCAGATAGTGGGGCCTGCGGCCCGCATAAAAACCAATCCCACTATAGACGCCTATGGGGAGCGTTTTCGATGCCAATATTTGGCGATAAATCGCTTTTTAGGGGAGAAATGCTTTGTAAAGTTTTTTTTTTATTTCGACGAGCGAGAGATGCTATCTGTTATTAGTATAGTCTGTATAGTGTATAATTCTTTGCTAAAGTAAATAATCTAATATGCATAAGTTAGAAAAATATTCAAATAGACAAATACTTAGAAATGTGCTTAATATGAGCAAGAATTAAAGTTGAAAATAATTTGTTATTAGTTGTTAATTGTGAATAAAGATGGAAGGTTTCAAAACACGTAGAAGAAAAATCGGTTTCGCGATCAAACAAAACGGAACAATCAAAGTAAACACGGAAACCCTAGCTGGCACAGTGATCAACTTGGCGTGGTAAAAGACATTCCCTTAGGCGCTTATAGTGGGATTGGTTTTTATGCCTGCGGCCCCAAGGAACTGAAACCACCACAATTAGATGAATGGCTTGAAAATAAAATAAAGGAAATTGCCAATATTTCAACTGAAATATTTACATTTGTAATATAAAGCTGTAAATACAATATGGAAGTAAATAAAAACTAAAAATATTTAGATATATAAAAAGCAAGAAGTAAGTTTTATGGTAATTTCACTGCAACGGTCGCGAATATCTGTGAAATACAAATAACAAATTCGGAGAGTTCTATTCACGCCTCGAATTCCAAATGATGTCTAACATTTCGTCGAAAGGAGCTTGAATAGCGAAGGCCATGCTTTCGTAGCGCCCTCTGGTGAAAAGATATAAAACGAAATTATTCTCTAGAGTATCTCTCACATACTCGCGCCCACTGGAAGGTTATTGTATTCATATATTATTTTTATTTACAGTCAGTCAATTTTTACTCCCTCCCACTGTTAATGTCTTGAATACGTTTTCTAACTTACTTTTTTTTCTTTTCTATTGCGAAAGGTAGCATCGCTCATTCTATTTCCTCTAACCGACAATTGATCGTAAAAAGCGCAAATTACCACTAATAAAATAGAACTTTCAATTTAGTACATATTTTTTTTTATTTATTTCAGTAAAATCCCTCCTCTGAATTAGTGATGTGTCAGATTCGTTCCTTTGGTGGAGTCGGATTCACGGATCCGAGTCCGATTGCGGATTCGTTTCGATTCCGGAACGTAAATGGATTTATCGCCGATAATTGCTGTAATAATCTTTATTATTGAACTTTTATTTTAATATAATTATGAATCATAACTAATAAAATTATAATTTTCATTAGATAATTAATTTTATAGATATTAATTGTAATGAATATTTTTGATTAATAATTATAATTAGATAATTAATTATATTGATATTAATTTTAATGAATAATTTTGACTAATAATTAAAATTAGATAATTAATTATATTGATGATCATTTTAATAATTAATTTTAAGTACTAATCATTTTTCAATTAACATTTCTGCTAATTATTTAAAATGTCGTTAGTGAATTTAACGAAACTTTGCTAAAACCTTCAGTATTTTGAGAAGCTTTTGATTTCTATTATATGGTTAAGATTTCCCATGAATGTCATTTAATTTGTTGGAAACAGTATATTTGCTGAAGTGTTCAATAATGAAATTTCAACTCAGATTTCTTTCTAATTAAATATAAACTCAACCAATTCTAATGAGCTCCATACAATAAAAAATCTTTTAATCATCATCAAGGAATATAAAACAATCCTTTGCAGTTATCAAAGATCCACTGCTGTTAATATCAGTTATTAACTATATTAACAAAATGTAATTTTTTAGTAAATTCCTGTCAGTTGAATTAATTGCTTTTAAATTTTAAGCAAATTATAGATGTCATTTAAATATTCTGAACAAATCACATGCATTCGTGGCTTGGTCAGTAGAACGTCGTGTTATCAGCCCTGCTGAGGTTCTATGCCTGTTCAAATCTCAACAGGCATAGTCGTTGCAAGACAATGTTTTGAAAATTTTAATTTCGGATATTCTCTTTAAAAAGTTATTTTATAATATATATTCAGCAATTTATTTTATTTTACTTTTTATTTCCAAACCTGATCTATCTAATAATAAATCAGGTTTGGAAATAAAGAGTAAAATAGAATAAAATGCTGAATATGTATTATAAAATAACTTTATAAAGAAAATATCCGAAATTAAAATTTTCAAAACGCCTGCCCGAGACTCGAACCCATGTCAGCAAAATTCGAAACGGGGCGTTCTACCGACCTCGCCACGTAAGCGTGTGCTGAGGGAGGCATACTTAAATGAAGTGTTCAAAACCAAAAGGTATATAAAAAAATTCGACGTAATGTATTCGACGTATGTGAGTAATTCTTTAAATTACTCACAGGGACAAATATTATTTCTTAATAATTTTGAAAAGGCGTGCCTATTGGTTGTCTTATCTTAAACTTTTATACCAAAAATTCTTGACTGTTTGAAAAAAGTACACTCAAATTTTTCTCTTAAATAGTATTTATGAAATCTATTAATTTCAATGTACCGAGATTCAACTAAGGAAACTATTTTTGATATTGAAATCTTGAGTTAAGAACAAAAAATTATAATTATTTTTAATTATAATTATTATAAATTCTATTTACTTGCATCTTTTTTTTTTACTAGCAACTCTTTTATTTCTCAAGCAATATCAAAAGAATCATTGGTCAAACCAACTATTCTACTGGTTCCTTCGTAAACAACCTCAAAAATCTATCTGTATGCACAGCGTCAACCGAATCTTACCATCCTCTCCTGCTCCTCGCAAAGAAACTTACCTGCATCATCCATGACCCTAAATGATGTATCGTTCATTCCGGAACGAAACAAATCATCTTCCAAAATTATGGATCCGAATCAGTGATTCTGAATCGGAATCAGTAATTCCGAATCTACGGAATCAGAGTGAATCCAATTCCGATTCACGAATCCGATTCCGCAGATTCATCATGAATCCGATTCGGCGGATTCGTTCTTTTTGGTCGGAATCGGATCTTGTCGTTCCATTTGAGGATCCGGATCCTCAAATTCGTTCCGGAGTGAACGACTCATCACTACTCTGAATCACCTCCAAAGGTACAAGTACATAAAGTTTTTTCATTGCTGTTACAGTCATTCTGAGGAAAAGTGCCTCGGCACTAACACTCTAATAACATCTAATGTCAGTCAGTTTAAAATCCCTATCTCACTAAATCTAGTTGGCTCAAATCTTTGTTTTAAAAAAAAATTTGAAGTGACAATTCCATTTGAATATTTTTATTATTAATTATTTATTGCCATTGCTTTTTGAATTAAGCAATTAAGTAAACTTTTTTTCATATGCTTTGAGTTTTTCTTATATGATCACTTCCTTTTTTTGAATTTCATGATTTTTAAACAGTCAACCCCCTTGTCGAGAAAGTATTGATTGGTGGATCGTCTTCGAGGTGGCTATTGAAATGGTGTAAAGTAGTCTATGTCAGCGATATTCAAAACTCCATAACTTGCTCAGTTTTAGTAGCAGAAGAGAGGGTCTTTTTTGTTTAAAATGTTAGAGTGTCGAGAATATTTGACTAAATATGGTTGATAGGACCGGGAGACTGTATAAAAAGTTAGATTTCTTAACTTTTTCAGGAATGTATTTATTCACTCAAAAAACATGTATTATAATTCTCTCCTTGATTTAAAGCATGTTTCTAGTTGGAACTATATGTCTATGTCTAACGGTTTAGAAATTAGCTATTGGGCCACGACAAAAGTGGATCCCCTATATATTTATTTTCCTGGTAACTAAAAATTATCTTTCTTGGTTCTTTTACCAATAAGATTGTAATATATGTGCAGTTAACCTACGAAATCTCATATTAGACTAATTTAAAGTTAGGTATTCAGAATTGATAATAATGATATCAACAATCCGAAGGTTGTGGGGATTCACATAGAAAACGCAATAATATATTGGAAACTTTGACAAAATTTCAGACTTGAACAATCCGTTATAATAATATTTTGTTTAACACTACAACTTGATCGACCACCTTACTATTCAATTTTACAGGTAAAGAATGTCTGAATGCATTGTTAATACGCAATCATTTTAATGCAACAATTAATTTTAATGACAACAAAGAAATTGAAACCTAGAATAGATAAATCACCCGATTTATCTATGATCAGATAAATTTCCCGATTTATCTGATCATAGATAAATCGGGAAATATCTTTCACGGTTAATAATGATAATAGCATCAAAAGCATGTAAAGAGCAAACTTTATT
Organism: Araneus ventricosus; assembly: GCA_013235015.1. Lineage (NCBI taxonomy): Eukaryota > Metazoa > Arthropoda > Arachnida > Araneae > Araneidae > Araneus > Araneus ventricosus. The sequence continues at coordinate 26,756 of BGPR01008105.1, read as the reverse complement.
GAAAATCAAAAGTATATTATCTATGTACCACTTTCACTTTTTATACATAGAATATATAAATTATTCATTTGAAATATGTGTACTGTATGATTCGAAAATGCTCATTAAAACACTGGCTATTTCGTTGCTGGTGCATTGAACCACAGAGTAAGAGTACCAGAGACCTCTCTCTTGGGTTTATTTTATTATGTGTCGGATTCGAGTCCGAAACTTAAATGGGTTTATGGCTCAGAATTACTGTAACAATAACGTCTTTAATATATTTATAAGTAATAAGATTATAATTTTAATGAATTAATTCGGTGATGTCTTCCTTCTGCAACACATTCCACTAGAGCTTTTATTATGATCTACTTTTGCCAGTCGATGACGTCTTGTTTAGCGACGATTTCCAAATGAGCAGTTCCCACTGTTCTCGAGCTTTGGACACACATTCGACATTCCTCAACGACAACTTTCTGCTCACATACCGCAGATGTGTTGCCGACAAATGCTTTTACAGAGTACACTCAAAGTTTCTTTCATTTCAAGATATTCTGTCAGAGATTTTTGACAATTAAACAATTTTTTAACCTTCCGTGAGACGCAATACAAATGCTAACACTAACGGGCGCAATTTATCCGTGAGATTAAAAGTTAAATTTTTGCTCACTCTTAAGGAAAAACTTATCAAACTGAACTATTTGTTCATACAAAGCTATATTTTCGTTTTTAAATAGTTTTTTTTTTTTTGAATTTTCTTGCAATTTCAACTAAAAAATGTCCAGGAATTCAGCAGGGAGTGTTCCTCTGTGTTTGGATTTATTAACAATTGAAAAAAATCGTTTTCCTGCATTTTTCTTTATTTTTTTGTAGTACGGTGTTTCGCATCATTTACGTTTGTTGGTGGAAAATATTTATTCATTTTTATTCGTTTTTCTTCATTATTATTCGTTTTATTTTTTTCTTTTGCAGAACAAATATCATACTAATCCGTTTTAATTTATAAGCATAAGAATTCTCGCGTTTTCATTCAAACCAAACTGCTTTAAGGTAGTAAAAAGGCTAGAAGTGAAAGTTTTAATCCAACAAGAGAGGATTCAAAACAGATTTACGTTTTTTTGGGAAGCTTAGTGACACTATTTGTAGGGGAAAAAACAGAGGCGAGCATATGAAAAAATGTGGATTCCGAGAAATGCTGGGTTATTAACTATAAGGTAATTAAAAGGTTGGATTTAAAAATTTTAATTAAATAATATAGAATTCAAAGAATTTTTTACGTTTTGGGGGGAACGTAACGTTTACGTTAGCGACAATATGTGTAAAAAAAAATAAACCGGAGGCGGGCATATGAAAATTAGTAATAAAAAGACTAGATTTGAAAGAATGTTTACATTTGTTGGGGAAAGTAAGTGACAATATTAGTTGGAAAAAAACGGAGCCGGGCATATGAAAATATGGATCCCAAGGCCTCACGTGATCTCACATCTCTCCGCCAGAGAATAGCCCATTATTCAAGATTGCCCGTGCAACGCCGGGCCATGCAGCTAGTATATTCGAAATAACGATCGATATCATTGAATTAGGAGCTGGGTCACATATTTACGAACTTTTGCATGTATATAAAAAGAAATATCGAGAAAAATTTGTGCAATCAAAAATACGAACGTAATCGGGCCCAACTCATCTACCAGATTAACGTGCCCCTCAAGAACATAAAAAGAATACTAGAGAAGAAACCACAACACTATAGTGTGAGTGGTAAAGAGCCAGGAAGCTAATAGAGATCTCAAACTTTTCTCGGTAAAACCCGCGCCTAAGCACACAAAAAAAAATCCGAGTACTTCATCTCACAGATTAATTAGGCCCGACAGAAGGTTAATAAAATGCGTAAGAACAAAACAATGTTCTGAGAGGGGCTTTCTCTTGCAATTCATGAAATAAATATCAGAGGCATGAAAGTTTCATGACTACTATTTACGGCATGCGATATTAACGTCCCGTTTTAGAGTTACACAAAAGGCACGGGGGCTGTTTGGAAAAGGACAGAGAGGTCAGGTTAAATGAATAGGACGACACCTACACCCACATCAACGGGAGGTCGTTTCAATCCTCGTTGGCCGATTTAAAGTGCACCAGGTCCACACAGTCGGCGGATCTTCAGTGCAATCGGGTCTGAATCCGCTTTTTCTAAACCTTATCGGCCCTCCACTTGGGATCGCTAAGAATAGTGTAATAATCCCTGTTTTATACCAAGAAATACCATCAGTAACATTCATTTTATACATCGATTCATTTCCCGGAATTAAGGAAGTTTTACCGAACAAGATATGTTACCTTACATAATATATGTGCAACTTTATGAAACAGCTATATTGAAATTATCATTCTCATAATGTCAAGAAAAACTAATAAAAATTACGCTTTAATTTTTGTTAAATGGAAATTGATAGAGGTAGAAAGGGAAAATTACCAGAAGGAATTTTAATCCCCAAAACAGCCAAACTGGAAAATATCATTCACCGTTCAATTTACTATTAATTCAAGACCAGACAAATTACCATTCAAGCTCAGAATTTCATTCAAATTACCTTTACACACATGGAATGTTATGAATAAAGCAGTATTAAAATTATGTCATACTATGCCAAGAGAAATGAAGCAACTACATCTTGATTTTCACTAAAATCAATCTTTTATTATTTATTAAAAAAATTTTTAAAATTTACCTAGGGAAAAACTGAAAGTTCCAAGCAAACACAGATTGTATCTTTTTACAAGAAAATCAGAAATTTCGAATAAATTATTTTATTTTTAGATAATTTTTAAAACTCGATTTATCAGAAATAATAAATAGGGCTTGTTTTAATAAGCATTGTATAGTTCCAAACATGAAACCCCTTTAGAGCGGTCAACTTTCCTTGGAGCTCAGGATGGCCGCTGTCGAGAGGTCTCTCTATACAAACGATGTAAACAATTTATTTCGTAAATACATTATCCTTTGTTAACAAAAGCCGAGAATCAATCGAGGGTTTTTTTAAATTTCTTTATGTAATAATTGAACATCGTTCTTAAAAAAATTAAAAATTAAATTTCCTTGACAAAATTTAATTTATTAAATAGTAAAAATTAGTACACTTTTGAGCACTAGATCAGAGGTTCCAAACCTGTGGTACGCGTACCCCTGGGGGCACACAAAGAACCAACTGGGGGTACGCGAAATCAAAGTTGGTAATGTCGGAAAAAAGAAAAAATAAGCATTAAAAAAGCTACAGAATTTCGTTTCCCTAAGTAATTACTTGCTATTTAATAACCATGCCACTTGAAGAGTTGATTATTACGAAATGTAATTTTTAGCTATCCATATAAGTCAATGCGAAGTTTTAACAATACAGCTTTCATTTGTTTTTTCGTTGATGTTACATTTTAATGCTAAAGTGTATTAAATAATTGTCAATGTGAATTTTCTAATTTATAAATAAACTTTGAAACGATTATCTTAGGAGGTATAGAGTTTGATTGAAGTATCCGTTCATTATAATACTATGGTAAAAATTGAATAAAATGTAAAGCCAAAAATAATTGCTGTAAATTTTGTTAATTCGAGTAATTTGCGTCTTCAGCCAACCTAAGCTCTTGACATTATTGATAAAAACTTCTTTGCATTGACGGGTGGTTGGGAGGGGGTTGGATATAACGGGGGGTACGAAAAAAAAGAATAATCAAGAGGTACGAGAGGGGGAAAAGGTTGGGAACCCTGCCCTAGATCCTTAAAAGCTGTTACAATGAAAGAAATAAATTACGTTTCCCATTAGAACACACGCACAAAAAATATTTCTTGAAAACATGTACATTGCACAACTTGTTCCCCTTAATTTTACATTAGCAGAATTCCCCGCGTTGCTTGGTCTTTGTAGAATCAAAACGTTATAGAACAGTAGGAACAAAACTATCTTCCATAATTATTATATATATATATATATCAAAACCAACATATAAACACAAGATAAAAACTCAAAAACAGTAAAAAAACAAACAAAATGGCTAAATAGACAAAAACCAGAAAAAAACAAAAAAATGAAAAATATCATAGCGAGCCGCTCGTCAGGAAGAGAAGCTATTGTGCTTTTAGAGGGGATGACGGCAATTTTTACTGGATTTCGTTTGTCGTCAGCAGAAAAAAGCACAAATTAATATCATGAGCGAGCTTCTCTTCCTGACGAGCGGCTCGCTATGATATTTTTCATTTTTTTGGTTTTTTCTGGTTTTTGTCTATTTAGCCATTTTGTCTTTTTTTACTGTTTTTGAGTTTTTATCTTGTGTTTATATGTTGGTTTTGATATAATGCTTTTCTGTTGACGCAGCTTTAGCGCGAATGCAGAAATTGCTTTCTCATTTTGTATAATTTTTTTGTTTTTTTTCTGTTGTTGTTTTTCTTACATATATATATATATATATATATATATATATATCAAAACCAACATATAAACACAAAATAAAAACTCAAAAATAGTAAGAAAGGACAAAATGGCTAAATAGACAAAAACCAGAAAAAACCAAATATATATATATATATTTATATATATATATATAGGTAGAATTTAGAATAATATCAAGCCATGATTTAAAATATAGACGCAAAGCGCGTAGTCACCGCCTACAAAGAACCAAGCCACGCCCAAGCGGGCGTCTGGTATGAAGGTTACATGAATTTAAAAAGAGGAAGTTGCATCATCGCAGCGAGATTAAGTAGTATTGTAAAAGAGGTGAACTCCCGATCGTTAGAGCGGTTGAAACTGGATTTCAGCTAGTTAAAGTGACAGTTAATTGTGTGTTAGAGCTTAAGTAGAAATAATTTTACGAATTAAATTTTTAGTAACTCTTTTTAAAATTAGGGAAGTGTTAAATTATTATATATATGTAATGATTTTACCACCTTTGGTGGCCAGCTTATTCCCCCAGAATATTGGAATTACTGGCTGTTAAACTATTAGAACAGAGTATATAACTATTCAAAACTTCACTTTTTTGTTTTCATCAAACAAAAAAGTAAGACTGGAAAATGTAGTTTATTGGAAATTTAAATTTATGTGAAAATTAATTTACCATTTTGCATGCCTGTTATCAAAACAAAGCATTTTATTATTAATAGTTTCGAGCTAAATGATAATGATTGTGCATTGCAAAATTTCACAGCGAAACATTTAGACATGAGAAAAGTTGCAATTTATTAGATGAAAGAATAATACGATGAATTGAAAACTAAACGAAATAACCTGAAAAGTAAGCAAATTTCCAAAAACACAGTACCAGGAAAAAGTTTAAAAGCAATCATTTAAAATAAGTTAACTGTTAAAATTTTCCAAATTATACATTTTGTGAAGAATAAAAGAACTGTAGATTTATAACAGAAACGCATAGAGACTCATGTATATACAGATTTTCCTACCGCTACATTTCCGTTGTTAAGAAACAAAGTTTTGGTTCAATTGTGAGAAATAATATTAATTAAACAGCATAATCGAAACATAATACAATACATTTATGCATATTGTGCAAAACAAGCTAACAATATATGGTCCCACTTACACAAAAACAAAAGAAATCTTACAAATTGAATGTTACAAATGCAAAAAAAAAAAAATCGGAATATAGTACGCAAATGTTCTTCTTCATCCAGCGCCACCTATTCTTATATGATCGCCACCTGGCTGATGTGCAAATTAAACTTAGCTAGCTGTCAGTCCTCAAAATAAGAACATTCCGTGGGGATGACGAAATACATTCATGGCAATGTTATGCAGGCTTATTTAATTCTCAGATTCATAACAGATATACGGAATCATTTGAATATTGAAAAAATATGAAGGAGGCAGTCGACGAAAAAGAAGTACAATTCATATCGTTTAAAAATGCAAATCCATCACACGTTTTGTTCGGTAGTAACTGACCAGTTTTTTAATATTAAGCTTCTATGAAAATATGTATGTACTAATTCTTAATATAATGAGTTAATTTTTGCATCCTCTCTGATAACGCCTTCTTTCATGTTGTAGCAACGGTTACTCAACTCCCTTCTAGAAGAGAATTCACCCATCCCTTCACAGTTCATGTCAGCATCAGAGATGCCGACCACTTTGATATGTACCGTAAAAATTCAGTATGTGTGGAAATAAACGAAGAACTTTATATAAATTAAGCTGAAAAATAAAAAGTGGTGTTAATGCTTAAATTAGGGCTCATATACTTTTTTAAAAAATTAGTTAATTTTAACATTCGCATTAAACTAGTTTAGTAAAGTTATCGAAATATTTTGATCTGTTTTATTTAATGCAGCTTCAAATAAGAAAATTAATTGTTAATGGCTGAAGGTGAAAATTTCATTCATAATATTCATGTGTTTTAATGAAGTGGAGTCTTTAATAAAAAATAAATTGGTGTGTCTGTGTTATATAAATGGAATCCACTAGAAATTTGTTTGCTTTTTCAGGCAGTTTGTCAATGTTGGAGCTGTTTTGTCTTCAGTATGCTTTGATACTGCAGCAATTTTCTAGTTAATTTGACAAAATAAATTTTGAAACCTTTCTGTATATCTTACAATGAGTCAGTTTCTAAGTTATCTTTGCACTCTTTATGCTAACAATATTTTATTTAAAAATATTCTCTTGTTCTTTTATTTTTCTTTAAAAGGCTACAATTTTTTTGAAAATGCCAAATTCATGATGCGTATTCTTTAGCCAGCTTCAGTTCCTTTGAGAAAAAAAAGAATTATTTCGCTCTGGTCTGAGATAACAATAATTTTTCAGGTGTGTTAATTATGTGTTTCACTGATTTTATTAGTTATAAATAATGAATCTCACAGGCCTGAGATACTTAAAAATATTAGTGTTGATGTATTTTAATATTGTTAATCTTGAAAATTTGTTTATTTATTTCAGATATACTTATAATGTTTCCAGAACTCCCGGATTTTGTTCCAATTTGATAAAATGTTTAAAAAATTAAATATAGACTTTTTTCATGGTCACATAGAGCAGAAAGAGAAAGCACAAGTGTTTTTTATTTCTTATTTTCATTCGTATGATGATAAAACAAAGTAAAAATGAGGAACAATTATTTGAAACCCAATGTTTTCCATTTCTCTCAGTATTTGGGGTTTATTAGAAATGTTATTAATTTGTAATATTTCGTAACTTATTATTTGTGCTCAATAAATTAGTTTGATATTATTTTGTGTCTTTGACATTTATTATAACATCTTGGTGAAAAGCTGAATAACATTTATTTTTTTCTGGGGATTACAAAAATTCATAAAAATGAACTTTACGAATGATTTCCCTGTATTAAATTACATTCCATAATTTTTTTATCTATAATAAGAATGAATGTGAAGTTATGAAAAATAATTATAATTTGAAAAAGATATAATATTAACTTAATTAACGAGAAATAATCTCCTGGGGCGTTTTAAAAAATTTTATGACTTGAAAGAACTTTTCTTGAAAAAGAATAAATATAATTTATTTATTTGAAAAATACTTTATACTTCTTAAATTATGTATACACATATTTTAAATTATTGGTACTCTACAAAGAGGCTAATTATTTTCAGTTTTTCTTGAAAAAGAATAAATATAATTTTATTTGAAATAAACTCAATACTTCTTAAATTATATATCCACATGTTTTAAATTATGGGTACTCTACAGAAAGGCTAATTATTTTCTGTTTTTCTTGAAAAAGAATAAATATAATTTTATTTGAAATTTCTTATTATATTTCTTAAATTATATATCCATATGTTTTAAATTATTGGTACTCTACAAAGAGAGAGATTCAAATTAGTGATGAAAGCGTTATTTCAGAATTATATTATTTAGGCTGTAAAATTAACAAGAAATCTGCTATTTTTAAATTTAATAATCGTCGTAAATCGTTAAAAATTCAATAAAAATTATGGCTATAGGAATTGAAATAACTGTTTACATCGTTGTGATGGCGATATGGAAATTTTCGCGTCACAGTGAAGTAGTCCGATTAGTTCCCACTGTCCCACATTGGTGGCGTACTGTCTATGTGAGATGCAATGTTAAAAAAGTTGCCATTAGTGTTTATGGGAATGAGTCCTTTGTACCTCCTTCTCTGTCGACTAAACTGTAAGAAGGGATTAAATTAAAATAAATATTCCAAGAACTAAGGCACGCGCTTAACATCACATCGAAATTTCCAGAATTTTCTTAATTGGATAATTTTACTCAATGTTACCAGTCAGTTTTAATAACTTATAGAAAACTAATTAAATAAAGAAACAAAGTTTTAGTTCAAGTGCATCTAATTTTTCTAATTTTAACGCAATTAAGGTTAAGAAGTTTCTTTCTTTTTTTTTTTTTTTTTTTTTTTTGGTGTGGCAATATCAGATTAATTTCAAATAATTCTTGTAAATAAATTGATTCTGAGAGAAAACACTAATTTCGCTAAAGATTGTTCATAATTAAATAGCTACAACAACGTAAAATATACGTTAAATACAAAATATATTGAAAGTAGAAGCTATAATAATTTGCCATTTTTTTCTTTTCAAAATTAAGTATATTTAAGCATATTTATATATCAAAATAATATATGTTTAATACAAATATTTCATTCTGATTCCTATTATTTTTCTCTTTGAAAAAATATTTTAAGACCACCAAATACTTTTTACACCCAGACTTATTTATAGAGATGGCGGAGAAACTTTATTTTAATCTCCAAGCATTATCTCTGTAATAAAACTTGTAAAGTCCATCTGGTCGGCGAATTCTCCAACACAGCAGCGACACATCAGGTACAACTGAAGAAAGCGTCCTCAGTCTTTTGTACTACACAATTAAACATAAGATTTTCAGATTTGTAAGCAACTGCCTCTATCCAGATAATTCGCAGCTCTTGTTCAGGGAACTTCTGTCAGATTTGTCATCCGAAACTGATTTTTAAAAAAACTTGGATTCAAGTGTAGAATGTCTAACTTTTTGGAGAATAGCAGTAAATGTAATTAAGAGGAAAACAATAATATTCAGAAAGAGCAATCCCGGACCAAATTTTACTATTCTCCAATTCTCGAAAATGAAATTGAGTGGGTGACTCAAGTCAAATATCTTAATCTGATGCTTGACAACAAGTTATGCTTTTGAGACCATTAATTACAAATTTTTCTAAACTCTAGAGCTCACATTCAAAGCAATGAAAATGTTTTTTAAGTCAAATTTTGGGCCCAAATTTATTAATGCCTCCCTTTTATAGGAAGGATATTTCTTTAAAATTGGCCAACAAAGTATTATTATACAAACCGATTAGCTCCGATTCCTTATGGATATTGCACAAATTTGGAGTCAAACAGCCAAAACCAAAAAAAGAAAGTACAGATTATATAACACGGACTCTTTCATATCACAGCAAACGCACATTGGGAGATCAGAATTCAGTTACTAATACAGATTTGAATATTGGATGTAATAGCTAAGTAAGTTCAGATATGAATCATATGTTTGATTCTACACTTACTTAATAAACTTACTTTTCAGAAAGATTAATTATTCAGGTTTCAATCAAATCTTTTAAGTCAGATTCAACGGTAGCATATAATATGTTTCGAAGATTTTGAACTTCGAGTTCGTGCGTTCCGTTAAACAAAATCATTGCTGGTGTGTAAGTTTGATGCTAAATCATCCCAATCAATTAATCCAATGCCAGCAAATCTTTGCTCACAGTAATGATAAGCATAAATATCCTTACACTAAGACAAAATAGTCTCTTCCCCTTAAATCATAGCGAAGAATACACCAAAATCAATTTTCCTCTCAGTTGTCATTTCCGACCTTAAAAGGTTGAATTGAATCATTCGCCTCTTTTCTTTGCTTTTTTCTGTCAAGCAATTCTCACTCGTGAATGACGAAACATTCCACTATCAGATTTTACATTTGGTATGTACAATTTTCCAGGTTTTGATCTAATTCCTACTTTCATAATAAATTAAATCTATTTTAACCGTGTTATATCAAAGACCATCATGTCTGATACTGGTGAATCCTGCTTGTTTTAGTGATCAGCAATGTGACTGGGCTGAACTTAAGTAAATGAATGATTTTTTTTAGTAATAAGTTGAAAATATCAAAATATTCGCTATTTTTATCCTGTAAAGGTATTTTTGTATGAACACCATTGTACGAAACTCGCTAGTTGTAAGGAGATTGCTCATGAACTTCATGAAGTGATGAAATTACTTTAATCATAACATGTATGAATATTTACTTTTCATTTCTTCTCGTCGGCTGTCATCTTCATTTTCCTTTAATGTTCAATTAAATAATTTTTCGCTTGTTGCATTTTTTGAATCTAAGAATGAACCAAAAATACATACTATTTTCATACTTATAAAAAACCGCATGAATGCTTTCTTTCTGTCGATTGACATTTGAATGAGCTGCAGGCAACTCTGCAGACGAGCTAGATGGCGCTGACTGAAGTTTAGGTGGTGCTGGTTGTAACGAAATTTCTGGAGCGTTACTCACGGCCCATTATGGTCGAATTTACGGATAAGCATTGCGGGACGAGATCCTTTAAACAACAAGGTAATCTGTAACAGAATGGACCTTTCAGTACAAGCAGTTGATTCGAAAGAATAGGTAAACATGTTTCATTTACCGATTGCAAGATTTCGAATCTGGAATTATCTGTTGTTTCTCAGTATTTTATTTTCAGTAGCTTATGAAATGCAACTGTTTCACACGCATTTAGAATGCGCAATGGCTGTAAAGCAATTACATAACTAGAATTAATCATCCATAACTTAATAATTTGCTTAATTTAACGTAGCGCAATTTTATCATAAAGATCCTAAATCAGCATCAATCTTAATCAAGCTATTGAAATTGTTTTAATAATATTTATGCTGCTTGAAAATTTTCTTTTCTTCAATGATTTTTTAGTTAATAGAACTTCAGGACATTAATCTCGTAGTAGAAAGAAAAATCTAAAACCAACATATTTGAAAGTTATTCAGCAGCATGAAGGATCTAAATGTGATCATGAGCAATGACACAAGTTAATTTGCATATACTTTGCATCCAGTCCTTTATTCTCACATCTGCGAGGTTACAGAATTTAATTAACTTCCGAATATTACATTTAGACATTTTACCACTATTTTAAAAAGTTGCAATGAGATATAAAGTTGATGAAAATCGACGCCGTTAGCTTTGCGCAGAGGCAGTGTCATAGCCAATGAGGTTCTACCGAGGCGTGACTATTGCTAGTTGAAAACTTTTCCCAATACCCCGCCCTGTCGACGTGAAATACCGTCGGCCGAGGCAATTTTTGGAAACTCCTTCGGGAGTTTAAACCTATAAAGAAAGTCTCACTATTATTGCTGTTCTTGTACATACGGACGTGTGTGTGTGTGTTACATGGATATGAAACGCGGAGAAGGAAGAAGTTCGAATATTTTCGTAAGCGATTGTAGCGCCGCTATTGTCGAGGTATTCAATTCGGTGAAAAATATTAGGAAACGTTTTAAATACTGTATTTCATTGCAACTGTACAGAATAATTGTTTCCGACAAAATTAATTTTGATATATTACTGTCTGAATTTCTTTAGTTAGCGTTGAAAACACATAAGACCCATTTCCATTGCGCTTACTTATTCGTTGCAATATATTCCAGTTAAAAACAATTCAGATTTGGTGCTGAGTAGCAGTAGGAGTTTGAATAACGGCTAAACGTTGATTAATTCTGATACAGATAGTTACTTAGGAGAGTTAATTCTACTATACTAGATTCAAATATACATTAACGCTGATTAATAAATAAATTAGAAAAGAATATTGAGAAGCTTGTGGAGATTGTCGGGAAATTAAATTCTGGATTTGTGTTTTAAAATACTTTACAAAAGTAAAATCTTTTTTGACATTAAAATCTCCGTTATGTCGGTACATTAATCAACTACGTGAAACGGCACACTTTTCTTAAATATACGTTATGTAGAAATCCAAAAAACTACATTTAAATTCTCCTCCCGCTTTTCCTTTCTTCTTCGTATTATCTTGATACATATAATTCTAAAAATGGCCTTTTGCGAAAAAAAAAAGATACCGACCCTTGCTGTAAAGCATCCTGATAAAGAATTACGGTTGCAATAGAAAAGTATTCACCCCCAACACTGGAACGAAATTATCCATATCCGATTGCAAACTACCAATAAGCATGCGCTCTTATGATGTCTTCAGCGTTATATCAATAGAGAGCAAGCAGTTCAAAAAATCTACCTGAAAGAAAGTCCAAAATTGCCATATTTTTTTGTTGCTGTTGCAGCATTTGGGCTGCATAAACATTTGCTAAGGCCATGTGCTGGGACACATTTGACAGTCGAAAAGAGAATCTTCAACTATCGATTGTGCCGAGCAAGAAGGTTCATAGTATGTGCTTTCGGTATCCTCAGCAATAAATGGAGAATATTCCATCGACCTTTCAATGTCCAACCAGAATTTTCTAATGATATTGTTAAAGCTTGCATTATTCTTCATAATTATGTCAGGGATAGAGATGGATACATGATTGAGGATACAATGTCAATCAGTGGCGAATCTAGGATTCGGGTCTGGGGGGAGGGGCTGAGGTCATAAAAACCTTGTATCGTTGTGAAGAATGTCAAACCTTTTAAACTTCAACAATAAATTAATTTTTAATGAATTCACATTCATTATTATTTAAAATACTAAAATTGATAGAATATAGGTAATTAATTCACTTGTAATTTTCTTAAACTCTGCAAGAAATTATATTTATTACTTTAGTTGCTATTATACTATCTCTTTCAGAATATTTTGAAACTTCAACAGCTTTTAATAAATACACATTAATTCTTCTGTAAGTGAAGTTCATTTGTAAAGTTAATTTTTCAGAATTTTTCCATCCTCCCTCCCACAGAAAATTAAATACCTTTATATGGTTATGAAACAAGATGCTATAATAAATACGAAATATTTAAAACAATGTTAATTTTATTCAACAAGCATATTAAATTACAATTAAAACATTTCTAACAAATTCCTAGAAACCAGAATTAATTGTTATATAAAGTTTAAAAATATTCGATATAAGAATGTGTTATAAAAAAACCAGTAGATGGATATTAATTGAATGAACTTAGCACCTAGGGCAAGCAAAAAATAAAATAAAAGGAATTTGTCAAAATATAATGGGACATTATAAAGGGTGTGATAATATGGAGAAAGTAGACGTATTTTTTATTCCATATTTGATTGTTGGTTCCAATCACCACACCTACTTCACATGTTACATCACGCATGAGACTCGACTCTGTCTGCCAGAACAGATTCACAAACCGTATCTAAAGGGGGTTACCATAATCTCCGCGGCGCCATGGTTGGGTTTACCACAGAGTATCCCTCCAGTGACTGAGGGTTAAAACCCAAGGGAACGAAAGGAATTCAAAATTTTACAAACATTACTTTTTTTGTTTGTTTGAGAATCCGCACTGGAAGAAATACATAAATAATGTTGAATATGAAATATACAAAGAGAAAATAGGAACATAAATGAGATATATATATATATATACAAAGAAAGAAAAAAAAATTAAGTTATGTAAGTAGTCAGTTTTTTTGGGAAATGTACACGTCTTCCTGATCTTGTGACATATGTTGGAGGTTCGTCGTTTTTGGATGTATGAACATCAGTACTTTTTAAGTTTTTGATCACTGGAGGTGGAGATAACACAGTTTCCGGGAGAAGATGTGCCGGTTTGACACGGTCCAGGGAAACTGTAGTTTTTCGACCATTAATGTCAACGGTGATTGTTTTACCTGTTCTGCACAACACTTTATGAGGACCAGTATAAGGTTGACGTAATGGCGGCTGCACACGATCTACTCTTAAGAAGATATGAGATGAAGATTTCAGTGAAGGATGGATGTAGAATCGATCGGTGCAGTGAGCGGATGTTGTGACAGGATTTAGCTCTTGCATTCTATGACGAAGATCAGTTATGAATTCAATATCACAAGGAAGAATGTCTGATACATCGATCATGTCACAAGGAAGACGTAGGGTTGTACCGTACATAAGTTCCGAACAAGAAGATTGCAAATCTTCTTTCACGGTTGTTCGGATGCCTAGAAGGAGTATTGGGATTAACTCTGACCATTTCTCATTTTCATGAGCTTTAATTGCCGATTTTAAATGTCGATGAAAACGTTCGACAATTCCGTTTGAAATCGGATGGTACGGAGTTGTTTTGATCATTTGAGTTCCCAGCATGCGAGTAAATTCAACAAACATTGATGAACGCAACTGGGATCCTTGATCAGAAGTTACTACAGATGGGCATCCAAAGCGAGAGATCCATGTATCGAAAATTGCACGGCATATAGTTTTTGCTCGCATATCTGGGATAGGTATTGCTTCTGGCCATCTGTAGAAACGGTCAATTATCGTGAGAAGATAATTTTGACCTTCAGAGGGTGGCAAGGAACCTACAATATCGATGTGGATGTGTGTGAATCGGGCATCGGGAAGAGAGAATGTGCCTAGAGGAGTTTTAGTGTGCCTCTGGATTTTCGATCTCTGACATGATTCACAACACCGGACCCATTGTTTTATTTCGTATTTCATACCTGGCCATACGTATCTAGCACTAATAAGTTTGGTTGAAGCTGCTATCCCAGAGAGAGAGAGAGGATGCGCAAGATTATGTAGATGATCAAATATGACTTTTCGAAAGGAAGTAGGAACAAAAGGACGTGGAACTCCAGTTGAGGTATCGCAAAGCAAATTGCAGTTGGAAGTCTGGCAGGGTTTGAGTTCTAATTGTAGAGAGGATGCATCATTGTGGAGGAATTTTTGAATATCTGAATCATCCTTCTGTGCTCTTGCGAATTCTTTAAAATTTAAAATTGGAGATTTAGTAATAGAATCAACTTCGATTCTAGAAAGTGCATCAGCAACTATGTTCTGAGAACCTTGCACATGCCGAATGTCGGTCGAATATTGAGAAATTAAATCTAAGTGGCGTAATTGTCGAGGGGAACATTTATTTGAGTTTTGCTTAAAAGCGTAAATTAGCGGTTTTTGGTCAGTATATATTGAAAAATTTCTGCCCTCTAGCATATGTTTGAATTTTCTTATAGCCGAATAAATTGAAAATAATTCCCTATCGTAGATTGACCACTTCTGCTGACTTTTGTTCAGTTTCATGGAGAAAAAGGCTATCGGTTCCCATTTCCCTTGCGATAATTGAGATAAAGTGCCTCCTATAGCAGCATCTGAGGCGTCCACCCATAGGCTCAATGGAGCCCCTGAAATGGAATGTCTCAAAAGAGTAGCGTCGGCAATCGCGTTTTTCGCGGCAATAAAAGCTTGTTCTGCGTTTTCATTCCATTTGAGTTGTTCAGGTGACTTGCAAACACTGGAACGAGATTTCTTTTTGTTAGTATGCCCTTCCAAAAACTGTACTATGGGAGCAAGTATATATATGCGGCTTAGGTATGAAACATCTATAAAAGTTAAACACGCCCAGAAACCTACGCAACTGCGTTAAAGTGTCCGGTTTAGGAAAATCTAGTACGCATTTGACTTTATCAAGTAGAGGCTTAATTCCGTTTTCTGAAAGATTGAAACCTAAAAAGTCTATCGTCGATGTACCAAATATGCATTTCGAAACATTTATGCATAGGCCGTATTCATCTAATCTTGCAAATAAGGTCTTTAAATGTTGGTAATGATCCTCATGATTTTTAGATTCTATCAGAATGTCATCGACAAAAGTGTAAACTCCTGGTAAACCACGAGTAACTTCATCTATAAAACGTTGAAAAGTCACAGATGCGTTACACAGTCCGAATTGCATTCTTGTACTTTCGAATAAACCGAAAGGAATACAAATTGCAGTTTTGTGAATATCTTCTGGGTGAATGGGAATTTAATGATAAGCTTTTATTAAGTCGATTCGACTAAAAATTTTTGATTCATGTAATTCAGCTGTAAAATCAGCGATACAAGGAATGGGGTATTTATCTTTTAATGTTTGAGAATTTAAAGCTCTGTAATCACCAACAGGTCTCCAATTTAAAGTTCCTTTTTTGGGAACCATGTGAAGTGGGGAAGCATAATTGCTTTTCGAAGGTCGTAAATGCCCCAGGTGCATCATGTTTTGGAATTCTGCTTTTGCGATTTTAAGACGATCTGGAGCCAGCCTTAGGGGTTTAGCCACCACAGGAGGACCTTTTGTTACTATGTGATGAACAGTATTATGCTTAACAGGTTGATTTGGATTAGGCAATTTTGTAATAGAAGGAAATTCTTTTAAAAGTTTATGAAAAACCGTATCCCTAGAAATAGAAATTTGAACCGAGTGGAGATTAGCATACTTTAAATGACCTACTGATTGCACTTTTGTTTTTGTATCTCTAAGGCATTTGTTCCGGAGATCTGGGACCAATTCAAAATAATGGATGAAATCTGCTCCAAGAATAGGTGTACTTACATCGGCAATCAGAAAAGTCCATATAAAGTCTCTTCTTAAATTAAAATTCAAAGATAATGTTTTCTGTCCATATACATTAATGTTGGAAGAATTTGCGGCCAAAAGGGTTTGTTGGGAAGAATTTCTTTTCTGATAGACATTAGCAGGGATTAAAGACACTTCAGGGCCGGTGTCGACCAGAAAGGAGATATTTGTTATCCGGTCTCGAATGAACAGGCGACGTGATTCTTTAGGCAAAGAATAAGTCGCAGCTATTCTTTGCTGGTTACGTTTCCCTGCCATGTGCACGGTTGAACACATTTCTCTACTCTACATTTGTTTCCAAAGCGCCTGTGATACCAGCAAATCGAAAAGTCGAGCTTATTAGAAATGCTTCTTTCGCGAGAGTTTTTGTTTCGATGATATGGCGAACGACCGCGAGAAAACGAGAGACGATCTATTCTTTTATTTAATTTTTCAATTTCCAGAAATAGTTTAGTTTCGAGTGATTGTTCATTTTTCTTAGAAACTGCAAAAGTTTCAATAGGAGAAGGCGAAACTTCAATAATTCTGTCTGCAATTTCGGCAGCTTTGTCTAACGTGAGTTCGGAAACCGCAGCTAAAATCGTTTGAACTGAAGACGGCAAACGCTGCAAAAATAATTCTAACATTAAGTTATCTGCTACAATCAAGGATTCTGCACGGCGTTTCATGTTGAGCAACAGTTCGGATGGTTTACGATTACCTAATTCTTCCCCCGAAAGAAGTTTTCGAATTTCTTGCTGGGATGATTCACCCGAACGATTTATGAGTTCTTTTTTGATTTGCAAGTAAGGATCATTGGCATCTGGTTTCATAAGTACGTCTCGAATTAAAGGCGCACTATCGGGAGGTAGGTGAGAGACTATATAATTGTATTTGGTTACTGATTCAGTTATTGCTTTTGGAGTAGCAAGAACGAAAGTACTTTCGCACATTACTAACCATAAACCGGGATCTGACCTATTAAACACTGGAATTTGCACAGCATTTATGTCAGACATTGTGCAAGGCTTTAGAACAAGGTTACCATATAAATAAATATATATAATGATCTGTTATAATAACAAGAAATATTATAGTTAATGATGATTTGGCATTTTTAACCTTATAAAATATGATTTTATAAGAAAGTTTTTATATGCAAATAATTAACACAAGCATTAAACATTAAAACGAAAGTAAAATATTAAAACGATAAAACAATTTCCGATTTCAAATCAAAAGCACAGAATAATGAAACAGAAAAAAAAATCCACCTATCTGCCAGACATTTAAAAATTCTTGCCATTCCCGAAAAAAAACCGGGAAGTCGTCACTCTAATGCCAGGAACAAAGGGATGGAACGATGAATATTGAATTGATAGAGGTAGGATCTTCATGTACTTTTTTTTCGGACGAAAAACTGTTCAAAAGGGGGTTCACAGGGTCACCATTTATGGAGAAAGTAGACGTATTTTTTATTCCATATTTTATTGTTGGTTCCAATCACCACACCTACTTCACATGTTACATCACGCATGGGACTCGACTCTGTCTGACAGAACAGATTCTCAAACCGTATCTAAAGGGGGTTACCATAATCTCCGCGGCGCCATGGTTGGGTTTACCACAATAATAACTAAACAGATTCGTTGTAAGAATACATAAAGAGGTGGTATTTTCAAGTATCTCAGGCCTCTAAGTTTCATTATTTATAATTAATCTGACTGACTGACATTAGATGTTATTAGAGTGTTAGTGCCGAGGCACTTTTACTCAGAATGAGTGTAACAGAAATGAAAAAACTTGATGTAGTTGTACCTTTGGAGGTGATTCAGAGGAGACACAAACACAAAACAAACAAAAAAAATAGCTAAAAGCGAATCAGAAAAAAATGGAGCAAATGAATTGGAATGAGAGTAGTGGGAGGCAAATGGGAGCAAAAAGAATTATGGAGGCTTGAGCGGGAGGGTCCATTTAGTTGTAGCATATGAGAATGGATATTTTCCTTTATTGTTAGTGAAATTCAATTGTTCCAAAATCGTTGGATTACTATTTCTGGTGATTTGCTGGAAGAAATTCCCTGAGATAACTTGGATATTATTTGTGTTGATCCCAGCTTGAGACCTTTCATTTCGTATATACCAAGGAGCATTGGTCATAATTCGCAAGATCTTATTTTGCATAATTTGCACTTCTTTGACATGAGTTTCGGCAGCAAAACCCCAGATTTGCGATGCATAAGTAAGGATAGGACGAAAACTCTGCTTAAACAGAAGTACCTTGTTGAGGGAAATCGCCCATAATTTATCTGTTTTATTTTTAATGTGGCTGAGGAAAGTAAGTTTGGAGTCTAAGATGAAACCAAGGTATTTAACCTCCTTGTCCCAAGAGAGCTCTTCTTCGAAAAATGTGAGAAATTGTAGATTATTCCTAGGATGTCATTTACGGAACATTACAGGGCGAGTTTTGTCGGCGTTAATGGGAACATCTCATAGCGTACACCATTTTTCGATTTCAGTAAGTCCACGTTGAAGAGTTCTTATAATAAATTTACTAGTGCTGCCCTGGGCCAAGATTGCCGTGTCATCAACGAAGAAGAAGTTTATGATGTGGTTGTTCATAGGAAATTCTGCAGTGTAAACAATACAGAAGGGGGCTTAGAATACTTTCTTGTGGCGTGCCAGCTTTAATATGGCCTGTTTCAGAAAGGGTACTAATTAATTTAACTTTAAATTGCTACTGCGCAGGAAAAGAATTATGATGTCAATCAGATAATGAGGTAATTTATTTGCAATCAGTTTGTAAATTAGGCCATTATGCTACATTCTGTCAAATGCCTTGCACGCATCGAGGAAAACTCCACCGGTATAAAATTTGTTGTTGAATCCATGAGTGATTAAGTTGGTAAGACGAAGAAGCTGATGCACACAGCCGTGGTTGGGGCGGAAGCCATATTGCTCATCAGGAATGATTTGTAGATCAGAGCAGTGTGCTTTTAGTCAGGCTAGAATGACTTTTTCATAGATCTTTCCAAGATTACTCAGGAGGCTGATTGGTCTATAATTTCCTGGTAGTTTCTGGTTTTGTCCAGGCTTTGGAAACATGAGCACATGTGCAATCTTCTATGATGGAGAGAAATAGGGGTGAAACAGACATTTGTTAAATACCTTGAAGATACAAGTGAGCATATTTGGAGGAATCATCTTGAGTGCTTTATTTGTATGCCATCTGGTCCAGTAGTCTTTTTTAGATTGATCTTTTTGATTATAGCTTGAATTTCGAGAGGAGATGTAAGCTTGATATTGTAGTTATTTCTCGTGCTATTGAGGAAATGCTGGACTGCTTTATTAACTTCGGAGATTTGTCTATTGTCATATGGCTCAGGGTTTGTCTGGAAGGAATTTTCAAGAGAGTACTTAAATGCGTTTGCTTTTCCGAGGGGGGGTGTACTTGAGCCCATCCGTATCAAGAATAGGAGGGATTTTGTGAAAGTTCCTTGAGAATTTCCGAGTTGCGTTGTAGATAGGTAAGTCTTCCTGATTGAGGCTAAATGGCCGTTCGGTCCAAGAGTCTTGATCATATTGTTTGATGTCAGTTTTGATTTCATTGGGGAGCTGGGTGGATTTTCTTTTAAATCTGGGGTCATAGGTAATTTGAAAATCTCTTTTTTATTTGATTTCTGAGGGTGATTTTATTTGTATTGCGAAAAGGCAAGTTCTTGTGCGGGCCATTGATAATTTTTGCTTTAGAAGATTGGTTTATAGCTGTAAGAATTACAGACGTAATTTTGTTGATGACCTCGTCGAAATCCTTAGTTGAATCGATACTGAGGTTGCCTGGAATTGCCCCTTTGACAATGTCTTAAAATTTCATCCAGTTGGTTGTTTTCAAAGTTTTGGTGATGGCAGGAATGCTTGCATTTATGTCGATTTCAAAGGATACCGGATTATGATCGCTGCAGAGTTCATTTAAGGAAGTTGCATCACCCGAGGAGAAGTTCTTGAGAACACCAAAGTCAAGCGTGCTTGGATTGTTGCTATTGTGCGGGAAGTGGGTAGACTCGGGAGGAGCAAGAAGAATAAGATTATTGTTACAGATGTAGTCGTTGATGATGTTTCCATGTTGATTTCGTCTTCCCAAACTCCATGCTCTGCGCTTAGCATTGAAATCACCAACTGCAATGCAATTATTATTTGAACTAAAAATTCTATTCAGTTCATCTTTAGAAATGAAACCGCGAGGAGGCCTATAAATGCTGGAGATAGTAATTTGCTGAGAGTTCGGAAGGATTATGGTAATGGTGGGATTTTCAAAAGAGTCAGAGGCGATAGGATTTGGATAGTGATCGATTGAATTTCTAATTAGTAAAGCAGTTCCACCACCATGGTGAGTGAGTCTGTCAGTTCTATACGTTGTGTAATTAACTAATTTAAGTTTATCTCCAGGGTTTAGGTGAGTTTCCTGGATTGCAATGACATCTGGCTTCCACTCTTGGGCGAAGTATTTGAATTGGTTATATTTGGGCTTAATGCCCCCAGCGTTCCAGCTGACAACAGTTAAACAATTGTGGCGTTGACTATTGAATGTGTTTGCTGATTTGGCTTTGGTGTAAGTTATCCATTTGGCTGAAGAAAGAGGACATCATGGTGGTCATCATGGTTGACATTTTCTTGGAGAATTCTTCTTGACTTGATGGCATTTTATGAGATAGTTTCACTAGTCTGGACACAAACTGGGTTACTGGCTTTAGGTTCGAATCAGAATTTGGGGTTTCCTTTACTTTTGCAAGTGCTACTGGATCAGACCCTACGTTAAAAGGTGCTGTTGGGAAAGATTTCCAGTTTAGGGGGTTTGGGGGGCAGCCTGAATAATTGGCTGTATAATTGCCCTTGCAATGTCAGCAAGTTGCAGGAGTTTCCATAGGTTTGGGACAACCCCTGGACCAATGATTTTCCTTTGCATTCAATGCATCTGGGATCTCTAGTACATCTACTACTATGATGGAAATAAAAAATGGTAAAATTGACTACATTTCAATGAATGAATGAAACAACTGACAGAAAATTTAAAGGAGTACTAATCTTGTATCTGTACGACTTTTTTTTAATATACACAATGCTAATTTAAATAATTAGAAATACTTTATTCAACGAAAGCAATTTTCAAGATATTTAATAATAAAATTTATCAACAGTCATTTTTTAATTATCTAAGACCACAGAGCTTATAACACAAAATAATTCTTTTTTTCTCAAAGAACTGAAGTTGGATAATGCATATGCATCATGAATTTGGCATTTAAAAAAATTGTATCCATTTAAAGAAAAATAAAATAATATTATTTTTTAAATAAAATATTGTTAGCATAAAAGTGTAACGATAACTTAGAAACCGACTCATTGTAAGATGCACAGAAAAGTTCCAAAATTTATTTTCTCAAATTAACTAGAAAACTGCTGTAGTATCAATCATAATATGTAGTTCATCTAATCATAATATGAGAGTTCCTTTGAACATAAATTATTTTACACATTTTTAGACAAATTTCTACAAAATCTTGGTGCATTTCATATGACCAGCCATCCTGAAGACAAAACAGCTCCAACATTGACAGACTGCCTGAGAAAGAAACAAATTTCTAGTAGATTCCATTTATATAACACAAACCAATTTATTTTTATTAAAGACTCCACTTCATTGTAAACATTGAATATTATGAATAAAATATTCACCTTCAGCCATTAACAATTCATTTTCTTATATGAAGCTGCCTTAAATAAAAAAGATCAAAATATTTTGATAACTTTACTAAACTAGTATTAGATAATATGCTTATTAAACAAATTTCCTATATTTTATTTACGCAAATAAGAATGAACATTTTAATTTGCCTCTGGAAATGGATGTTAAAAATAAATACTAATACAAATAAGAATATTCTTAAAAGGGAATTGAAATTTGCATAAGGATGCTATACTAAGATACTGAATTATTTCTAAGATACTAATAAGCAGTATGTGATAATAATAAATAAGTGTAAACATTAAACAGACTAGAGATATTTAATCAGTTCATTTTATTCTATTTCACAGAAGGCATTTGTAAAAAAGCCTGCTTCGGATATAACTACACATACTAGATACACATCTCAATATTACTTCAATTTAGAGTACAAACAACAGGAACAATTTTCATACTGTAAAAATTCAACCAAAACTTACCACTCAAAATCAATATAATTATAAATGTATTATTTATGATTTTCAGTTGCATTTCAATATTAAATTACTGACAAAAGAATGTTAACTTGTAAATTACTTTGACAGTTCACAATACATCATAGCAATAATTATAATAAGTTTTTCTGAGAGTAATGAGCAAAGGTTCCATTAATATCGTTTAAAATTGTTTTAATCACCAAGTCATACTATGTAGCAATAAATCTATCAAAATACAGCACTACAAAAAATTTAAAGAATTCATGCTCATTTTTGTCAGATTATTCTATATGGTAGGTATTTTAATATGCTTTAGCAACTGCACAAAAATAAAACTAAATTTTATTATTTTATATACAATTAGTGAAAATATTTAAATATTGGAAGTTTTTCAGTTATTTAAATAACAATTCATAAAAATTTTGTGACGCATTTTAAACTAACCGTTCTCATCTCCAGGAATCTTGAATAGGAAAGTAGTCTTATACTATAGAAAGAATTAGAATCGATTGTAAATAACGTATTGTGCCTAATTCCAGAAAAAACACCAATTTTAATAAATAATCTGGGAAATTGACAAGCAGCAGCAAGAATTAAACCAGCAACCCAACATGGCGGCGTTTCGGTTACTTTTCGTTCGATATGCATTAAATGGTGATGTGTTATAGTTTGTAGTTCTCCTCACAAACACTGTCCAGAGTAGGTGGCGCTGCGATAGTTAACCAAACTCCGGAGTGAGACCTCTGGTTCTCTTTCTCTGTGGTCATGGCTTTCCGCACAGCAACTGTAAAATTATTTCTTCCTTTACTACCACTATGCTTTGTATACTTCCAAGCATAGTAGTATATACATATTCAAAGAGTTATGATTTTGCAATGTAATGTGATCTCGAAATAGAAATTTTAAATAGAAAATATTTCTTTAAATAAAGTGGTAAAGTTACAAATCATAACAATTTTTTTAATCTCAATATACTAAAGAAAAGCAGAGTAAGTATCGAATTATTTTTTCATAAAAATTTTTTATTTATCATTTTCAATAAACTCGTTTATTTTAGTTATAAGGTTCTCGTCTAGAATGTAAATCAGCAACAAAACATGGCGGAGTTTCGGTTGCTTTTCGTTCGATACAATAATGACGTCGTGTTATAGTTTGTAGTTCTCCTCACAAACACTGTCCAGAGTAGGTAGCGTTGCTATAGTTAACCAAACTCCCGAGTGAGACCTCTGGTACTCTTCCTCTGTGCAAGCTGGCTTCCGACGTAGGTAGAGAGCACTGCAATCGGTGGCTTGTTTATTAATGTGAAACAAAACATATAAAAAAATCTTATGACCTGGGTAGCTGATGCCTTAAAAAAGCTATCGATAGTCTTGTCGTGAGTATATAGTTAGATTAGAAATGTGAATAAAAGAACTGGCATGGAGATAACGGCTCTTGTTGCTAAAAGTCCCTAAACTCGTCGTTCTCATCATCAAAGAACTGGCACTAACTTCTTTTTTTACAATTTTGGCTACAGCAAGCCATCATCTTTTAATTAAACTGATCATAAATATACTGATTTAAAGTCTATCATTTAATCATATTTTAAATTTCAATAACAGTTCTAAATTCTGTAAAAAATATAAATCTTAATATAAATAAAAGTCATTGTGGGTATGTATGTGGCTATGTTCCACATCTCCTCCTAAACCAATGGACGGTTTTCAACCAAATTTTGTACAGTTATTATTTAAGACAAGGGGAAGACACTTATGAACTTTTCTAAGTCCAAAAGTTAATTAAACAGGCAGTTAATTAGAAATTAACCGAAACCGTTTTTCCGCCTAACTTCGGAGCAAATTGTCCGACAAAAAATATTTTTATACCATCTTAAAGTTCAAATTTTTACCTTTTTAATGATACCAATTTTATTTCTGTGACATTTTCTCTTCGATTGTTATTAATTTTTAAAAGTTCCATAATTTTTAAATACGTGCAGACGATTTTGAAATAACGAAGATTTATAGCTACTCCGTTGCTAGGCAACGGTTAGACTTTGAACTAATTCACCTTTATTTCTGAAAATTTTGCTTATTTTTATTAATATCCATATAATATAATAAATGCGAAAGTGTGTCTGTCTGTTTGTTACGCATTCACGGCAAAACTACCAAACACAAACCGATTTGGATGAAAACTTGACAGAGTTGTAGCTTGAAACCGAGGAACGGACATAGGGTAGGTGACATCCTGTTAAATTCATTATTTATTTACAGATAAAATTAAATAATTAACAAGCGATTTGCGATGATGATTACTACTTTATTTTTCAATCAACTGTCACGTGATCCTTAAGAATGCGTGAACAAAATGAAAATGTCACGTGATCCTTCAAAAGCGCAAGCATTTGAAATGACTTATTTTTAAGGTCAAGCATCCTGAGATCTTGCTGAGAAAGAAATAAATAATTAATTTGTGGAATAATAACTGAAAAATAGACGCCGGGACAGAAAACTAATGATAGATATGATATATAGTTTCAAGAGATTTTGGATGAAAATTTAAAACTAAAGCTATATAACTAAAGAAAAATATCGTTCAAAGTTTCTTAAAATAAGAGCCTAATTTAGTGGAAAGTTCAAAATAATTCTTTATCGCACTTTATCGACATCCAAGATTTGTTTGGCAAAATTTGTAACCAAACGATTTGATAATCACTGGTGGTTAAATTCTAAACCAAACAGTTTAGCTAACTACAATGGTTCCATTTCGCATTTAATGCTTTAAGAGCTTTTTCAGCCGATTTAAGAAAGGATTGTCATAAAGCCAATGAACACGAATTCAACGTTTGTTTACTAAAGAAGAACTGATTCGAACGGCGCTTGATACAGTTGCCAAATGGTTGTGCGTTTACGAGAGATTCAAACAGTGTATTAAATTGGGACTTTTTCAAAATTGTTCACGGTACAGAGGAACTGATAAGCAAGGCTTATCCTTTCTACAAGATAATAAGAGGAATAGAGATTGTTTGTTGATTGGGTAATTTTGGCACTGACTAATGAAAGTTTAGGTCAGATAAATGAAAAATAAATTATTCACAAATGGAGGGATGTATTACAGAATATCTATCTGTAGATACGGTCAGGGCAAGTAGCAGTAAAATTCATCCTAGTCAGAGTTCTTCAACCACATAGAATTGGTTCAGGTGATACCTCGACAAGGCTGAGATTAAAATTCGGTGTGCCAGAACTGTCATACGTGACCTCGGTGTACCGAGACTGCGCAA
Organism: Araneus ventricosus; assembly: GCA_013235015.1. Lineage (NCBI taxonomy): Eukaryota > Metazoa > Arthropoda > Arachnida > Araneae > Araneidae > Araneus > Araneus ventricosus. Next base: position 750 of record BGPR01008105.1, on the reverse strand, counting down.
TGCTGATTTCATTACACACTGGACCAAAAGTCGTGCTAGCTACTAATATAACTGATCATGGGGGTCATAGTGTAAATTCTACGCATTCCGATAATACTCGAAGAGTTTACATACCAGTTCAAAAGGTAACAATTCCCTATAAAATTAGCATTTGCTAGGCTGGGTCGAATTCAAGGGGCAGGCGTACATTTGGAAAAAATCATATTTTTTCCGTTGGTGTGTGATATGTGGCATTTTCAAGCGTGTATCCGCCCACCAAACCTATACATACGGTGCAAGAAAACGAATACAAAAGTGTGTTATTACAATATATGTAAACAATTTGCCTAACTGTAACAGCAGACACATATACATTGTACACTCCTGTTAGTCGTCCATATGTATTATCAAACTATCAAACTTTAATTTCCCCTTTCTACATATAACCAAAAACATTTACATTCGCGAATTTTAAAAAAAGTAATCAATTCAAATTCTTCGCGCACAGAAGTCGCGGGTAATAACTAGCTCATATTTTCCTGCGATTTGTATACAGAACTTCTTTCAAACTGTTGCAGTGCTTATTGAAAAAAAAAATCACGTTCTCCTCGAGGTGGAGGATATCTGCAAAAGCTAGGTCGGATGGTGGTAAAACTTTTATCAATTTTGACTGACATTAGATGTTATTAGATTGTTATGCCGGGCACTTTTACTCAGAATGAGTGCAACACGTCAATGAAAGACTTTATGTACAATTACCTTTGGAGAAAT
>BGPR01008104.1:49620-66173 GCA_013235015.1 Araneus ventricosus | reverse complement strand
AAATTTTCGGAGGGGGTGAAGTTTTAAAAATATCAATGTTGAAAAAATTATTTTGAAATTGTTTATCTCTGGTTGGTCTTTTCTGCTTATACAAATTGGAATGAAACTATCGATGAAAAAATTAATATTTTTTTACGATGAAAAAATTAATATTTTTTATACAAGGTGTCCACACTTATCGTGATCCAATAGCTAATTTCTAAACCCTTAGAGATAGACATATTTCCAGTTCGAAAAATGCTTTAAATGAAGGGAAGAATTATATTTTATGTTTTTTTTGTGTCAGTAAATATATTCCTGAAAAAGTTACGAATTCTAACTTTTTATACGGTCCCCCGGTCCTATGAGTCATATTTAGTAAAATATTTTTGACACTCTAATATATTAAAAGTCGCACTCTTTTGAGAATAAAACCCGACCGAGTTATGGAGCATTGAATATCGCTGACTTTGACCACTTTACACCATTTCAATAGCCGTCTTGAAGACGTTCCCCCAATCAATGTACAGCACTTGCTCGACGAGGCCGCTGATTAGTTAAAAATCATGAAATTCGAACCTCCAGAACTCGCTCAATTTTAGTCGCAGAAGAGTGGGACTTTTTTTGTTGAAAATGTTAGAATGTCAAGAATATTTTACTAAATATAACTGATAGGACCGGGGGACCGTATAAAAAGTTAGAATTCGTAACGTTTTCAGAGATATATTTAGTGACTCAAAAAACATATATTATAATTCTTCCCTTCATTTAAAGCATTTTTCCATTTGGAACTATATATCTATCTCTAACTATTTAGAAATTAGCTATTGGACCACGATAAGTTTGGACACCCTGTATATTTGTGGAGAAATGTCATCAGAAGCCATATTTCTGTATTTATCCTGATTGCTTTTCATATCCAGGTTAAATCAACTAATCTAGGGGCTATAGTGGCCTGTGTTACAATCTCAGCTTGAGGAATCAAGCATCTTGGTCAAGCACCGCAGTGCATATGGGTGTGGTGTACGTTAAATCTGTTATAATGGGTCAAACTACTCATATTGGTACACTATTTTTTTAAATCCACGTCGGCCCACTGATATTGGTATAGTTTGGAAGTTTCAAGAGTGAGATGTATCGGCTCGCTTGCTATCCTCGTCATTTGCCCCCGGATTAAATTGGAGAGTCCTTTGCAAAGAACTTCCGTATAATTTTAGAATGGCATTTTCATCTAGCTGGAACTAAACTGAAAAATCTTCTAATTTTTTTTTCTCGTATTGCTATCTAAAGCTTTTTAAATAGAGGCAATTTTTTTTTTTTACTTTGTATCTTTATTTTTTTCCAGTTAATCAAAGGGGAGAAGGGTGATCGAGGAAGAAGAGGAAAGAAAGGTAAAATAGGTCCACCAGGGCCTCCAGGACCAGCCGGACCACCTGGTGAGATCGGACTTCCAGGATTTCCGGTACGTATATGTGGTCAGGCCTACCTGACTTGTCATTTCTGTATTACGTGGTGTTTATATACTTTAAGAAAAACGCATTGAATCGTTATACGATGTATTTCAACATACGTAGGCTAAACTTTAAGAAATGATATATAACACTCCACATAAAAGAAATTTTTTCCATGATAGAGTACCAATCGAAACAACAAAGATGACATGACCCCACTCCCCTGGTGCCTATAACCTCAAGGGTTATCTACCCAGTTGGGTGGGTGCAGGGCGCATGAGTACAACAAATTCCACCACAGAGCCCTGGGAAACCATGCGAATGCCATTTCCGAACAACTTTAAATTCTCCCCTCATGGTTTAAACTTATGAAAAAATCCAAAACTTAAACTGGAGAAATTAAAACAACAAAGATGACAGAAGGTTCTCTCCAGCGAGAGTTTATTTGCATTTATTTGTCTATATTTTATTCTGCAATTCTTTTTGAGTTAAATTCCTTATGTAATATTGGAATATTTACAATTGAAAAAGCGAGTGCTCGATTTCTTCTGTTTCTTTGTTTTAATTATGTTGTGCCGTTTTCTTTTGTTTAAATTAGTGTGAAATCTCTTTTTTATGTTTGTTATCTGTAACTTCTACCATTTACTATGTGTGTATTTTATTTTTATTTTTTTGTGGGTATCAGATTTTTATTAATTTCTCTTTTGCTCTTTTAACTGGCAACTTTTAAATTTTTAAAATTTAAATTTTTCTTCAATTTTTGATGTAAACTTTGGCCCCATTTTCGCCATGTCTATCTGTCTGCTGGAGTGTTCCCCTCCCGGAGAGTCAACCTACTCTCTAAAACCTTAAGGTTGAGTCGGCTCTCCTGGATATTGAATGAATAAGTTAAAAAAGCCAGCATTTTTGTAAGTGTTTTTCTCATTTCAAACTACTTTTGCTAGATTGCATTTGCTTACACGAGGTTTTGCTATAATTACCAGTCATATGTTGCAGTTTTAATCATAAAGTAAATTACTTTAATCACAGATATATTCATACACTTGCTGCTAAACTTGCATTCTCTTTAAATATCAGAACGTTGTAACTCAAAGCCTGGAGACGTATCTTTTGTTGTAATTCCATTTTTGATCCGTCTAATAAGAATATTAACACATTTTCGGTGCGTTTTCATTCTTTTTATTGTTCAAATTTAAATTCTTAGTCCAAATTAGTTGTATTTATAAAAAACACATCACACTGCAAGCTGCAGTCAAAAGATGGACCTGTTAAATAATTAACCTTTCAAGTCAATAAACTTATTATTACTGAAGCATATATCGGAGCATCTGAAGGAACATTAAGAGCCTATTTCGTTGCAGGGCCGGCCAGGAACTCCAGGTAGACCTGGTCCGAAAGGCGAGCCTGGTGTACCTATCAAGGGAGAAAAAGGTGATCAAGGTCCTCCCGGAATCGGTGGCTATATGGATGCGGTAAGTCTGCAACTAGCTTTACTTCAAATAAAAGCTTCTGCGTTCGATATAGAAAACTAATATAAGTACACATACCTCAAGCTTATATTGATATACCTTGAAATAAATGGGACAAAAATTGTTTAGAATAGAAGAATTATTTAGAACTCGTATGGTTCCTAGCACGTTTGTTATCGATGTAGGTAGACTTTATTAAAAAATTAGAAAGAGAAAAATTGCGTAACCCTCTAACTCCTAAGCCGGCCGTAACCGGCCATGCAACTTCTATACTAGTGGGGCGGATTTCGGCCGTTTGCTGCTCCGAAAGCGGGGAGAAGGCAGTTGGGCTTCGGGTGGAGATAAGAGATGAAATGCCTTGCATTAACACCTTCCACCCCCCGTAGTGAGGGGAAACGAGGTGGACGAATCTATTTCACCTATCCATTAGTAAACAAACCTCCGTATACAACTGTACTCAGATTTTGAGAACCCTCAGGGGTCAGAGGGTTAATATGTAAATACAAAGATATTGAATTACAAAAATAGGAACTACGAGAATTAAAGAAAATGCTATATGTAAGTTTTAATGATGAACAAAAAAATTGCCTGACTTATTGTATCACCTACGAAAATAAAAATACAACATAGCGATGCATGTAAAGTAAAAAACTACAATGTAAAACGTAAAATTTTATATAAAATACAAAAAACATAAAAAGAACCCATTGTGTTATTTGTAAGTTATCACCAGTGTATTATATATGATTTAAAAGATTGCATACTCTATGAAATGCAAAATAAATCAGGATCAGGATGCACGGCACTACATACTGTCTTACTGCCACTAGAAAAACCCTAGACACTGGACCTCTCAGTGGCGGTCGTTATGGAAACGGGATATTCCACTGCATTTTGGGGGTGAAGAAAAGTAGCTTCATTTCGTTTGGCGCAGATACAACCGACGGAAGTCTTATTTCGCTTTGTACTTCGGTCACAAACGAATTCTCGGGTAACGAAGAGCGCTTAGTTTGCCAAATATTGCGGTTGATTTTGTATCCGTTTCCCTCCTTTCTTCAACTCGTCTATGTGAGGCAACCCTGTTCAGAGTTTTTCTCCTGGAGGTAGGACAGTACAGTGATATGCTTCTCATTTGAATAGTGTTGTTGTTGAACAGATTTTTTTTCTCTCTTATCCATGCCTCATTAAACGCATCATAGATATTAACATCTTTCTTGTTCAGTGTTTCTGTTACGTAATAAGAGACAGTTTATTTAATGTTATTTAGGATTTGTATCCTTGTACGTTATTATCCGATACACTAAATGAATGTTAATCCGATACACTTAATTAATGCATTATTATTCATTTCACAAACGGAGAAATCAACTTGCTAGATGTTGATTTTGACTTATTCTGCAATTAAGTCACATTCCTTAATAATCCATTCCTTCTTAAACAGAAATATATGGTTTCACATTTTAAAATTTTCTCATAATTAATAATCTATTATTTTATTTACTATCTTATAATTTTTTTTATCTTAGTAGGAATATTCCTGTTCAATAAAATTATTAGTCTACTTTTTACTGCAATAATTAATTTAGTTTTCTATTTTGTTTAGGACGGTATTAGTGTTGTTAGTATTGGTAAGTAAAATTCATTTCTTACTTATATAAATTCTATTTATTTTATGCTATCTTAAATATGATAATGTAAATTCAATTGCACTATTTTTGTGATGAGCCTGCAACTTCCTGACCTCATACTGGAAAAGTTTCAAATTCCTATTCCTTTGTGCTCAGGTCCCAAAGGAGAGAAAGGAGATCTCGGCCCCGCGGGTCCCATGGGACCTCCTGGTAGACCAGGTGATAAAGGAGAGCCCGGACGTCCTGGAAGAGATGGTAGGAAGGTAAGAATCGCATGAATACGCAACTATAATTAAATATAACTGGTTCTGAGATGTTTGTGTCGCTGGCAGAAAAGTCATTCCAATTCTTCTCCCCTTTTCTTTGTTTCGAAAAATTAAATAGTGTTCCAAACATAACAAACGGCATATAATTATAAGGATTCGCTGCCAACAATGGACGAATTGCACCTATTTGAACTCACTTATAAAAAATTTTCGTAGCTACCTACGCATAGAGACCAAAGGCAAAAGTGAGCCTTTTTTTCTGATCTATTTTTTAAGTGCTTGACAGAAGTTCAGGAACAAAATATACAATGCTTTCTATATGCTACTCCAACAAATGATAAGTATATGCTGAAACGCTACTCCAGCTTGACAGAAATTCAGGAACAAAATATACAATGCTTTCTATATGCTACTCTAACAAATGATAAGTGGATGCTGAAATGCTACTCCAGCAAATGCTATATGAATATCTATATGCTGAACAAAATTTAAAAAATGGAAGAATATCATACTGAAATATATCATGTAATACGATATTCATACATCATAATAAATACAGGGATAATAATTGGCAGCCAAATATCGTTTACATCGAAGGAAATCAATATCATCCAAAGAAAGCCAAAAAATAAAGATAAACTCAGAGGGAATCGGAAAAAAACAAACAAGGAATCCATTCTATTCCATTTTTTCAAGGGCTAAGGACTTTATTCAAAATGGATTCAAAATAATAATTGGGGAAATAATTTTCTGTAAGAAGCTTGCATTACCCAAATATAGCTTCTCTTAGCCCGAAATTTACGAACAAAAGACAAAGGAGATCTGTACATCAAAAAGCATTATTTTAAAAGAAAGAGGAAAACCAAACATAAACATAAAAGCACTAATAAGACTGATTTAAAAATATTTAGCCATCTGGCTTTTAAAAGTAGCCATCATAAAAATAAAGTTACCCCATGCCCAGAATAGAGAAAAAAATGTCCTCACGCTATCACAATCCCACCCTAACTTTCCTTTAAAAAAGAAAAAAAAGGAATCGGCAAAAATTTGTTTAAAGAAGCACTAGTACCATGGCGCCATCTATATTCGAAGAAACAAAACAGAAGGAGTAAAAACAGAAATGTTGTAGGGAATTGAACTATTTAGATACATTAATAAAAAAAAACTTGAAAGAATTTTCATATTCTTATTTACTGGTTTCAATAAACAGTGAAACTCCTTCGCGTAGTATGATGTGACTATCTTTTGCATTAAATTACTGAAATTTTAAATATGTAATTAAGTCAAAGCAGCAATTACTTTAAAAGACAATAATTGCTTTATTGCTTTGGCACACTCCTCACCTCAGGTGTCCTTTGTTTCATATTATTAGATGGTAAAAAAAATTCGTAGGTCAAGGGGTTAAAGTAGTCATCTCTAAGATTCCCCTGTTTTTATAATGCCTTATTTGTTAAATTTTATTTTAGGGCGAACAGGGTCCCCCTGGACCGGCTGGCAGTTTGGACGATCTTCGAACTGGCGGAAAGCTCATACCTATTGCTGGTCCTCCTGGACCACCTGGTCAACCTGGACCCAGGGTAGGTAGTACATTCTTAATCTTAAAAACGACCCTTTTTTGCATACCCTAAAAGTTTTGAAAACTCTTTTAGAATTTATATTTATGGTAATATCAGATTCAAAATCTATTACTTCTTAAGATCCAACATGACTCGAATATTTCGTGTAGTTTGCTTTCTTGACAAAAGGAAGAGTTGCTTCATACTTAAAAATAGCATGAACGGTGACCATTCTTTTGTTTTATCTATTCATACAAATATCGCAAGCCTTTCAGAAACTGTTTTTTACTTTTTCGTATACGAAGTATACAAAGAGAAAATATTATAATCGTCAAAAAATTCGAACTCTCCACGTTTTAGACCTCACTGAGTCCGAAAAACACAATTTTGGAATCGTGTCTGTCTGTGTGACTATTTGTCTGTCTGTGAACACGATAGCTCGAAAATTATTAGAGCTACGGGGATGAAATTTGGTATGTGATCTTGACACATAATTTGTAAGTTTCTATCAAATTTTGGACAAATTCCGTCTACGGCAAGTCTGTCTGTCTGTCCGCGTTTATAGGAACACTATAACTCAAAACCTTGAATAGCTAGATGGATAAAATTTGGTACACAGTTTTATCATCAGGAATGTTGGTCCGTATCAAAGTTTGGGCCCAATCCGTCAACGGGTTGACTGTCTGCCGGTCTGTATAATCGCATACTTCTAAACATTATAACTCGTAAACCCTACGGCTTTGATAAATAGAAATTGGCATGAGGCCTTCTAACATTAATTGTAGATCCGTGCCTAATTTTCGTTTCAGTCGATCGAAAAAAAGGTGTTCAAATCGCCTATTTGGCTTTTCTGATCGCACAATGACGCGAGGCCGTTATTGCATAATTGCGCGATTCACTTGTCCTAGTCCTTTCCGCTTCTATCCACGCCTTTCGCCTCCAAGCTTCCAATTCCGAAGCTTTTTTTCCCCCACTGCATTAGGGACGCGTGTTCGTTTTAATACCTTTTATCTTATTTTTTCTCCACATGTGTTAGAAGTATACGAGAAAGTTTAGGGGAGATCACTCCGGCTGGTTACTGCTATGAAAAGTGAAATTTTGTCAAAATAATAGAAAGTTTCGCTAATATGATGTAATAATCTTCTCCTAGCAGAAAGTATTGTTACTGTTATCGTTAGTTATTGCATGTATTATTTCTTCCTATTTTATTATTTAATGTGATTTAATTTGAAATACTAAAATACTAAAAAAAACTTGAGACAATTAAAAGGGTATATTTCTCTTTAGTCGCAAGCTGGCTAAATTTTATAAGATAAATCATCAAAAATCATTTATTCATTGTTATGACCTTTCAAGAAATTTTTAAATGAGATTTCTTATTATTTAGAAAAGAAAGGGCTACGGATCCATTTTTGGTGAGGTTTTGTTCCTTAATTGTGCTTCTAATTCGCGTAAAAAGCTCTCAAACTTAACATAGCTAAATGCATTTTTGCTTTGGAGCGTCTAATTCCTAGCTTTAATCTTTCCTTTGGCTTCTAAGCAAATCTGTTGTCTTCCAATTGAAATTGATTGCTCTCGTGACTTCCGGGGCCACAACGACCAGGCGGTTATTTTTCGAGAAAGCAATAACCGCCATTCGTTGTTCTGCAAACTTTGCAGTACTCTTCTTGCACGGTACTGTCATATCTAGTTTCTGAACTATGCAATTAAAATAAATATCTGAAATTATCTTTGAGAAAGCATTTCTGATTGTATTTACCTACATTCATCCCGTTCCGATCTATTATTCCTTGCTCGTATTAAGTTAGAGGTATTTAAAGACGCAATAGTTTCCATGTTAGTGAATAAGTATGTAAAATTACGAGTGTAAATCATTAAGTAAGTTACAAAAGATAAGAAAAAAATAATTTACCATTAATCACAATGTTGATGGACTTATCCCGTCGTTTTATCAGCTCCCCAATTCCAACAGCATAACATTGTTTGGATTGCTGTCTCATCCACAGTAGGACTTCGTGTTGAACGTCGTCGTCATCTGCAAAGTGTTTGCCTCCAAGATGTTGTTTTAGTGAACGAAACAGATGAAAATCGCTTGGGGCTAAGTCTGGTTGGTCAGTGCTACACCATCCACCATACAGCCCAGACTTAGCCCCAAGCGATTTTCATCTGACGATGACGTCGTTCAACACGAAGTCCTACTGTGGATAAGACAGCAACTTAAAGAATTTTATGCAGCTGGAATTGGGGCGCTGATAAAACGATGGGATGAGTTGAAAAATAAAATTGCTTCCAAGTGATTATCATGGTAAATTATTTTTTTCTTATCTTTTGTGACTTACTTAATGACTTACCCTCGTAATAATAAGTAAAAGTAAAGTATGCGAATAAGTATGTATTCCCAGATCGTAAAACTCCCAATCGTCATTCTTTATTCAGATTTTTTTTTTAATTTTAACTGAGATAGGTCATGAGATCTCGTGGCCTGTGACAGAGTTTCGGCTTCGGCACCGAAAGGTTGTGGGATAGATCGGCATCAAATGCTTCCCATCAGTGAGGCAGGAAAGTTTGGAGAGTGGGGACGCCGGTTGATATGTCATCCACATCATATGACCGCGGTTCAAAATGGCTATGCCCGTTACAAAACAGCCCTCGTATACTTTCAACAAGGAATGTTAGTGTAACTGATAATAATTAAATTAAGCAATTCATTTCTTGATATTTTTTACTTGGTATTGAGAGCAATATTTGTTTATCAAGAAATGTCAGATGAATCTTATTTGTATAAGAAACTGAAGGGCGAACATTTACGATTAGCAGGGCAGAATCTCTGAAAACCTTTTCATGTCTTCCCTTTTTATTTCATGATATATTAATGCATGTTTATATACAGGGTGTCCACACTTATCGTAGTGCAATAGCTAATTTCTAAACCGTTAAAGATAGACATATAGTTCCAGTTGGAAAAATGCATTAAATGAAGGGAAGAATTATGTTTTATATTTTTTGAGTCACTAAATATATTTCTGAAAAAGTTACGAATTCTAATTTTTTATACGGTCCCCCTGTCCTATCAATCATATTTAGTCAAATATTCTTCGCACACTAACATTTTAAACGAAGAAAGTTCCACTCTTCAGCTGCTAAAACTGACCGAGTTATAGAGCTTTGAATATCGCTGACTTAGATCACTTTACACCATTTCAATAGTCGCCTCGAAGACGATCCAGCAATCAATGTGCTACACTTGCTCGACGAGGTCGCTGAGTGGTTTAAATTTATGAAATTCAAAGCTCTATAACTCCGTTAGTTTTAGTCGCTGAAGAATGGAACTCTTTTTGTTTAAAATGTTAGTGTGTGAAGAATATTTTACTAAATATGACTGATAGGACAGGGGGACCGTATAAAAAATTAGAATTCGTAACTTTTTCAGAAATATATTTATTGACCCAAAAAACATAAAATATAATTCTTCCCTTCATTTAAAGCATTTTTCTAACTGGAACTATATGTCTATATCTAAGGGTATAGAAATTAACTATTGGACCACAATAAGTGTGGACACCCTGCATAAAACAAATTTTGTAGAAATATCTATACTTAGTTTTATGGTATAAAAGAAAGAAAATCTTTGCGTTACATTGTTTTTGAATATGTAGGGCCCTGCTGGAGAATCGATCCCTGGACCACCCGGCTTGCCCGGACCTCCAGGAGCTCCGGGAGGAAGTGGACTCCGAAACCCATTCTGGACTGGAAATGACCATGCGGGAAGGCGAGGTAAGCTTGGTCTGTTTATAATTAATGGGTGTTTGTTGTGCAATAGCATAACTCAGGGGCAACCTTTTCCCCCTCGCGTACCCCTTGATTAGTCTTTTTATTTTCGCGTACCCCCTACTGTCATACTCCCTCCAACCATCCGTCTATAAAAAGAAGATTTCATCAATAATGTTAAGGGCCTAGGTGAGCTTAAGAGTCAAATGACTGGAATTTATAACATTTGCAGGACTTATTTTTTATTTACGTTTTATTCCATATTTACAATAGTATTAGTTCAAAGTCAAAATAGATGAAATAAGTATAGTAATAATTTCACATTAACTTATAAGGATAGCTAAAAATAACATTTCCTTTTGCTTTCTTTTTTTATTTATTTTTGATGATAGGTTTAGGACTTGCACAACTTTCACTTTTACTTTTTATACGAACTTGGGGAAACAAAATTCTGTAACATTTTAATCCCTTATGCTTTTCTGGTGTCCGTCAATACCGACTTTGAGTTCGCGTACCCCCAACTGGTCCTTCGCATGCCCCCAGGGGTACGCGTACCACAGGTTGGGAACCTCTGGCATAACTGATGCGCTGATTTCGCAAATACAAATAACGTGAATAGAAAATTCTCTAAACACATTTTTGTCACATAATCTTAAAACCCAGGTAGCACAACATGTTCCCCGATATTGTACAATATTGTTTGATATTTTATAATATTATATGATATTGTACAATATAATACAATATTGCGAATATTGTTCAATATTGTACAATATCTTTGTGCTACTAGGGAAACGGGACTAAGCGTGTAAAAAGCCATATGGCAGGACAGTATCATCATGAAAACTGTAATTATGTGTGGAGGCTTTTTTTTTATTTAATATGAAATCGTTGAAACTAGACAGGTTTTTTGTGTTGTTTAATATGTTAATTCAAAGGGTAAGAAACGAGAGTATTTCTGCGTAAAAGTTTCTTTTCATTTTTGCTTTCTGGTTTTTGAATCATACAAGGAGAAAGTACTGTAATCGTCAACGAATCTCCATGTTTCATATCTCCCTGAGTCCAAACAATGCAATTTTTAAAATTCTGTCTGTAAATGTGAGTATGATAAGAACGGAACTAGTCTTGCATATATATGAAATTAGGTGTGGCTTTCATCCAAATTGTAGTTCTATATCTAAATTTCGATAAAATCCATGAACTGGAAGCCTGTCTATCTGCCGATAATCCCAAACCGTGACAAGCTCGACGAATGAAATTTTACATGTGGTCTTTACTCCAAAATTGCAGGTTTTATCAAATATTGAGCCAATTCGGTCAACTAGAAGAGATGCTGTTCCAAAAAGGATAATCGATTCCCTCATTATACGACAAAGCCGGACTCAAAACGTTCCATATTATGGAAGTATAAGAGAAAGATCAAAGAAGAAAACTCCCGATTTATATTGATTCATAAAGGAAACAAAGGCATTCCACTGTATAATTACTTCGTAAAATTTTCGTTTCTTTTTTATAGTTTTAAAACACGGCTTTTGGTTTACATGTCCACAGCAAACGTTTTGGTTATGTCTCATCTTCGTTTCTTTATATTATGAGACGTCAAATTTCGTTGAGTACTTTTGACGTAGACTTGCGTCTCTCCATAGTTGTCTAGTGGTGTGTCGTGAAAAGAAAAAATTATGACGCTTTTGCCGCTAAAGTTAAACGCTTATAGCTCCGCAACCAAATAATCGCTCAAAATAACCGGTTTTTGAAAAAACCGGTTTTGGGTTTTTTTTTTTTTTAAAGCAACGTTTATGGACAGAATTTTTTATTAATAATATGCAGTAAGTAAGTGTTAATAGATTAATTAATTAATGTAATAAGTAATGATAAATAAGTAATTAATACAATATGTAATAATAATAAATGAGTAATTATTGCAATAAGTAAGTATTGTAGACAGAATTTTTTATTAGCATTGTTTTCACAAGAAATTAATTCATTGGCCAATATTTATCGTCTAATCTGCTCATAAAGACTCGCAGCAATGAGTTGATCCGTAAGTTGACACCTCTCATCGGAACCATCATCATCATTCAACGCAAATACTAATCTTTCGGAGGCCACAGAACTTCCGACTAAAGACAATTTTTTTATTAGTATTGTGTTCGCAGCAAATCAATCCATTGGCCAATATTTATCTGTTCATAAAGACTCTTTCAGTAATCCGCCAACCAACAGACGCCTCGAGGAAGCGGTTGTCGATGATTGGCCTAAGGGAATGAAATTCAAAGCTTTATAATTTGGTAAATTTCAGTCTAATCGAACTTAAAATCGAGCCTATCTTCCAACCCGGGTTTCTTTCCCGGTTTTTGGATTTAAAAAAATAACCGGTTTAACCCGGGGCAAAAATATAACCGAACAAAACTGGTTAACCGAAACAAAATAAAAACAGTTTTCGGTTTAAACCGGTAGGTTTTTCCCATCCCTACTTCATAAGTAGACCAGTTACATGCTTAACACATTTTTATAATATTTCATTTTTAAACTTTTTCATTGCAAGCATACCGAGGAATTAAAGGTTTACGAGCATTTTCAAGAGCAAAAGGTAGGTTGTATTTGAGTCGCACGCACTTATCGCTTTGCTTGGAAGCATAAGAAGCATTCTAAACAATTTATGTAATCAACGAATTTAATGCAATGGAAAATAAACTTAAAAATTTTTCTTGATTAAGAATATTCAAAAAGCTGCTAATTTATGTTTTTTGTAGATTTAGTTTCTGTTAAACTGCTATTTATATATTTACTATAATATTGTAATTAATTCTTCAGATAGTTTAAGTTCTACTATTTTAAAGGAATTAACAAACTCATTTGTGAAGTCTAGTTTTTATTGTTTTAATTGCTCCTAATTTTTTTGGTAGATAAGTTTAAAAGAGCATTTTTTTAATGAAAAAAAAGTGAAATAAAAAAATTAGACACGAAAAAAATAGTCCATTTGTGATTTTTTTGCCTTCCTTTTTTTTAAAAAGCAGAACTTGACAAAATTACAAATGCTGTTTATGTATTAATAAAGAAGTGAAGTAATCATGATTAAGAAAATTCAGATATTTCTAACCCATATAATGAGCCATTCATTCAAAAGCATTGTAATAGAATTAATCTTATAGTTCCATTATATCCGCGCTTTGTAATAATTTTTAAATTTTTATGCTTTTTAAAGTTATCTTGAGATTCTGGATTTTCATATTTTACGTAGTTTTAATTTTTCTTTTTTCCCCTCAGGTGTGCAAGTGTTCCCAGGACCCCCTGGACCTCCAGGTCCACCTGGGTCTCCCGGTCCACCTGGAAAACCTGCTTTTGACAGTGCTCCTGAAGAACTCAGAAGACCCACAGTCGTTCCAGGGGTAAGCTGCGACCTTTCTTTCTCGATATCATCGCATTTTTTTTCTTTCAAACATCTAAATGAAAAGCTACATGCTTTTTTAACGTAGGACTACGTTCCTCCCATTGGTGTTTCAGGAAGGAACTTGATTCACACCCCTAAATGCCACAAAAAACGTTGTATGCGAGATCCTCTATATCTCGGTAACTACATATGTTAAAAACATAACTAATGTCTTATTTTAAAGATAAAGAGTAACAACAGAAGTTATAAATTTCTTTTTGAAAATCGAAAAAGAGTCACGCGAGTAAAGTAGTCCTACGTCTTTAACATCAGCGGCTGTTTGAAAAAGACAGTCTCCTGTCATTTTTTTTTTCTTACTTCGCTGTGAAAAGTTTTCCCTGCCTGATTAAAATGCAAAAAAAACCCTTTAAACTTTATAAGTAAAACTTCCGCAATATGCTAGTTTTTAATGCATCGAAATTGAAAAAGAATTTATTTATTTTTGTAAGTTTTAATAACATGAAAAATTACAACATACCGTATTTTAGGTATTAGTTGTCTGTCATGAGAAATAAATAAATTTACACAGGTTTCTGAAATAAGCAGAAATCCAAGCAAACAACTTATAACTGAATTTATCATTCCCCATCTAGTATACTAGATGCATATGTGCATTCAACGATTGAAACAAACCCTGATTTATTTTTAATACATGGAAATATAAGAAAAATTATATTAAAGGGGTCCCCTCCTTTTTCCCAGCTGTTTAATCTTTGCCTTATATTCCGAATCTAAAAACTTTGGAATGCTGTTTTGAGAAAAACTAACCGACAATCCTTAACTTAAAGAAAACTTGGAGTTTATCCATATTCTGGATTACGCTAAGAAGTTTTATTGTAGTGTGCGTTGAATATTTTTAGGGAAGTAATTGTAATATTACTTGCCTAAAATTCCCCCATCACTTAGCTCGATTAAGACTTTCATCCAAATGATAGAATGAAGTTTCTCTCCGCAGTGAGAGGGACTCAATCCTAAAATTAAACTAACTTTTGAAAGGGAAGCAAATAGACGATGTGTTTTGGAAATTGTCAGTCTTGGAAAAACTCAGTCTAGAATAGGTAACGATATAAGAATAGGGCTGAATACATCGTTAAATGTCAATATCTAAGAATCGTAATCTAAATTTTTAATAGATTAGCTGCGTGGCCCGACGTTGCACGGGCTCTCTCGAATAATGCGTCATTCCGCCAGGGAATGACGCATTATTCTTTAATGCAGTGCCACAAGTGCATGCATGAAAGCTCAAAGTAAAACCTCACGAAAAACAACATTTTTAGTAAAAACCATGTTTGAGCGATTTAATTTTCCCTGTTACTTTGTATCAATTACCAAAACCCACACAAAACGCCATGCACATTGTATTGTTGAGGGTTCCATATTGTATTGTTGAGGGTTCCATATTGCATTATTGAAGGTTCCATATTGCATTGTTGAGGGTTCCATATTGCATTGTTGAGGGTTTCATACTGCATTGTTGAGGGTTCCATGTTGCATTGTTGAAGCTTTCAACAATGAAAGAGACAATTTACAACAATAAAAACGGTTTGAACGCTGCAGCAATGAAAGGTATTGTTGTAAATTAGTTTTTAATTAATATCTTTTTTACTAATTAAAATTTCGGAATTTAAATGGTCAAAATGGATTCCTTGGATTATTTCCCATCTTTTGGTACTTTCCGCGCGGTTCTCCGTTTAGCGGTTCGTGAGAAGATAGCTCACATGCATACACACATACACATTGAATTTTAATAGTGTAGATTAAACTGATAAATATTTATTAGTTAATTTTAAAAATTAGTTTCCATTGAAGATATATGAATTGATTTCTGAATTTGAATATGCTCTTGGAACATTTAAAAATAAACTAGGAAAATTAGTTGGCAAATAACGAACAAATCGTGCCTTACGATCATAGAATAATATAGTATATCCCTTGAATTATTAAAAAAAATTTTTTTAATGATTTTACTTTCTAAATTTTATAAGTTTATTAGCTTTTCTGTGTTCTAAATTTTTATGTGTTTCTCTTTACGCATAGGCTGTAACATTCAAAAATATGGATACGCTGTTGAGAATGTCAGATATCAGTCCTTTGGGTACCCTTGCATTTGTGTTGGAAGAAGAATCTCTGCTAGTTAGAGTAAGCGAGGGCTGGCAATATGTTGCGGTAAGTGTACGCAGAGTTTTCTTTCAGTTGTTGTTATCCACGCCTTTGTAGAAGTAAATTTTATACAGTTTATTTCGTTATTTTCATTTGAAAGATTTCTAATGCAGGAGTGTTGCTAGTTTTCGTAAAGCATTAATTTCTTGTTGTTTTATTAATTCCAAAACATAAAAAAGTATGTTTCTCTAAGATGAAATGTAAATTGATAAAGTGGGTTTGTTAATGAAAGCTCACTGTAAAATAAGAACTTCATATTTTTGACAGTAATATTTCTCTACAATGGAACTTCAACACAGTTGTTTGCGTTTTATTCGACGAATTGAGCGGACTGTATTGATTATTTAAAATATATAATTTATTTACATATATATAGCTTTACTTCCAACATATACAGGTTTAATTCCAATATGTACAGGTTTAATTCCAATATGTACAGGTTTAATTCCAATGTCTACAGGTTTAATTCCAATATATGCGGCCTGATGGCATAAGTTGGTTTTGCTCATACAAGAGCTAGATGCGATGCGTAAAATAGTAATGAAATTGAACATGTACTGCAAAATTGCACATGTACTAATGCGTTGAAACACTAATAATGATCTGGAACATGTAGAAACTGTGATGTTACAAATAATCCAATGCATTACTCATGGTAGAGTAGATATGCGTTTCAATTTATAATAAAATAAATGGGAGAGTTGCGGTGCTCAAACCACTTGCAGACATAAAATCCAGACAACTTCAAAAAAAAATGGTTACACTTGCGAATATGGAACAGACACATCGTTGCGGATGTGGTTGAATGAAGTAACTGAAAGATTTTTAATAGGCGAATATGGAACA
>BGPR01008103.1:31327-66204 GCA_013235015.1 Araneus ventricosus | reverse complement strand
GGGGGCCTCAAAATCTATGCTAGAAACATCGCAGTGCTAAGCCGACGCGAACTTACGACGTTGCAGTCTTGTTTCTAATATGATCCTCTCTTCACTGAAAAGTTTCTCCCTCTTTGCTTTAAAAAATTAATGAGTGAAGGAAAACAGCCAAACGAAACATTGGGAGAAATAAGTCACTTAATAAATAAATTAAACACTTAGATTGTAGTTCGTCGATAATTATTGGAAGATTCAATTTTTTTTTAAAGTATGAGGTGCATTTACCCCTAGAGTGTTCCTGAGATGAAGCATTTTTACCCCGTCAATGTCAATGTAGGTGGGTTTGGGATTATTAACCTGCAACCCGTATTTCTACATAATTTATGGCGGCTCATGCCGGAATTGAGTTTTTCTACATAAAAATTGGGGCCTCGGCGGGACGAATAATATTTCCTATAATTATGGTTGCCCAAGCCGGGATTATTTCCCATGCAAACATTTTTCCTATATAGTATACATACAATGTTATGAAAAATGGCATAGCATATGTACTTTACCAAGGCGAAAGTACACTATCTGATCAAAAGTATACGGACACTTTCGAATTTTCACATTTTTTAGAAATTTTCCGGAACGGCTAAACCGACGGCCCTGGAACTTCCACCATGTAAGGAATAGACTCTAACTCACATTTTACAGTGAAGATTCGGTCACGAGGGCAAATAGGGGCCACCAGAAAGGGATGAAGCCGAAAATGGAGTTTGATCCATCCTGTTTCACAGAAAGCTCATATCGGGATGTAACTTTCATCAATGGTTATGTTTGATGTGCATAATATTTACAATCATTTTCGTAAACGCAGCGCAGATATTCATGAAGATATAAAGCTTTTCCTAAAAAATCTTAAATTTTTTCGCCTGTTTTTTGCTTATAACATGCAAATCTGTCCACAAAATTATATGAAACTTACAAAACAAGTGACAGAGAAGCATTATGTAAAAATTTGGAGTAAATGCTTGGAATATGAAAGAAAATATGGGTATTTGCAGTAAATAATTTGTTACTGCATATGTGCGAAGTATGGCGCAATTTTTGTTTCACAGATAGATTCAAAGCCAGATATGCAGGGCAACTTATATAAGAATTCCAGTCGAATACCATTAAGATTTAGAAAGATATCGGCATTGCAGTGAACAGAATTTCTGCTTCTTTCTAAGAGAAACAAAATGATGAGGGTTTATCCGCAAACTAATATTTTTAAAACTTGAATTTTCGAATAATTTTATAGAATTTAACAAAGATCAAATATTCTGAATACCCAGGCATACTTATGAATAAAATTCATAATTTAAATTGCAGTTCGACGATTATTATCTGAAGATTCAAGTTTAAAAAATATTAGTTTGTAGATAAACCCTCATCATTTTGTTTCAGTTAGAAAGAAGCAGAAATTCTGTTCACTGCGATGCCTATATCTTTCTAAATCTTAATGGTATTGGACTGAAATTTTTATATTAGTTGTCCTACATATCTGTCTTTGAAGTTTTGAAAGAAAATTTATGCTATGTCTCGCACATGCGCAGTAAAAATTTATTTACTAAAAATACTCATATTTTCTTTTATAATAAAAGTATTTATGTCACATTTTTACAAAATGTTTCTGTAACATATTGTCACTGTTTCTGTAAGTTTTGTATAATTTGGTGGAAAACTCTGCATGTTATAAGCAAACAACAAGCGCGAAAATTTGGAACTTATTAAGAAAACCTTTATAACTTCCCGAATATTTGTGCTGTGTTTACGAAAATGCATGTGAATATTATGCACATCAAACATAACCATTGATGAAAGTAACATTGTGTTATCAACTTTCTGTGAAACAGGTTGGGTTTAAACTCCATTTTCGCCTTCATCCCTTTTTGGTGGCTCCCCCCCCCCAATTGGCCTCGTGATCGAATCTTCACTGTAAAATGTGAGTTAGAGTCTATTCTTTACATGTCAGAAGTTCAAAGACAGTCGGCTCAGCTTTTGCAGAAAAATTCAAAAAATGTGAAAATCCGAAAGTGTCGGGTTACTTTTAATCAGATAGTGTATATTCTTTGTAAAAATGAGGGAAAATAAATGTTAGAAATCAGATAAATCACAATTCAAGAATTAGCTTCAAACTAAATGACGAAGATAAATATGAACCTAGAATTAAAAGTATAACTAAGTTATTTTAAGTTACACATTTGTATCAGTAATAGAGTTTTTTTAGGAGGGGGCCTCAAAATAATTTTGTGCCTCGGGTCTCATATCGTTAAAATCCGCCACTGGCTTCAAGGAATGCCGAATTCGGGGAAAATCGCAAAATGTCCTTGGTCTTGACAGCGTAACAAACAAATTTAAAGTCAAACGAAATGCTGAACGATCGAGTTAAACTTATCAAATGAAATAAAGATATCTTCATTTAATGAGTTTGAGTCGAAAATTATCTATATATATAAAAGAGGAAAGTATGCTTGTGTGTTCGTTTTCTGGTTCTTTATGCACGCCTACACCGTTGTACTTACGGCGACCAAATTTGTCGTGAACCCATTACTTATGATAACATTTGAGGAACTCATAATTTCAGAAGATCTGAGGCAGAGCAAAGGAAGGTGACGATGAACCGTTTTCGTTAAAGACAGTGTTCTTGCTTTTGAACCCTATGCTCCAGTTTTCTCAAGTTATATTCATTAAATTCAACCTTCAGCAATTTTTCAATCACTGATCTCCTTACGCGCTGATTTTGATTTTATTTTTCAAAAAAATATGTTTAAGTCTTTCAAAATGAATAAAGAAAAAATTAATTCTGAATATATATTTCTAATTAAAATAAATTAATCAAACTATTTTCATTCCTTAGTTAAAACTTATGCACTAAAATGACTTTTTGAAAACCAAAATATTATTAAATAATTTTTCGAATTATTAGATTATTCATATCAGTTTTAAAAAAGGAGAAAAATTGCTGAATAGTAATAGATTAAACTGCTAATTTTAGAAAAACTTCTATTACTTTTTTGTTTGTAAATACTGTGAAACCTGTGTATAACGGTACTATCTATAACGATAAACCTTTCTGTAACGATATTTTCTTCGGTTCCGGCAGAATTCCTGTTTATTCAATGTATTTTGAATCTGCCTACAGCAATAATCATTTTTATATGCGCTCTCTCTTAATTAAAGTAAAAAAAGATATAACTGCGACATCCTAGGGCGACAAAACAGAATTCTAAAATGTGATATTTATTGCAACTACGGAAATATTCCACAACATTGCTCTGGAAATAAAACGTCAAAAAATCCAAAATACCCCCAAAAAATATATCGCCTGACTTCTACAAATTCACACGATATATCCTAATCAATGGGCATTTAACTCATGAACAAATTTTGCGCATGAGGTCCATACAAAATCTGGCTTTTCAAAATAATACTCTAACTCCTAAGCCAATGAACCGATTTCAACCAAATTTTGCACACTTATTATTTAAGACAAGAGGAAGATTATTGTCAACTTTTTGAAGCCTAAAAGTTAATTAAACAATCAGTTAATTAGAAATTGACCTAAACCTTTTTTCCGTAATAACTTCGGCCATTTTGTTCCGCAAAAACATTTTTATACCATCTTAAAGTTTAAAAATTTACCTTTTCAATGATTCCAATTTCATATCTGTGAAATTTTTCCTTCAATTTTTACTAATTGTTCAAAATTTAATAAACTGCAGACGATTTTGAAATAACGCAAATTTATAGCTACTCCATTGCTAGGCAACGGTTAGACTTTGAACTAATTAATCTTTATTTCTGAAATTTTTGCTTATCTTTATAAATATATTTCATATAAGAAGAGATAACAACTTTTAAAAGACCCAAATCTTATTAAAATTTCATTTTATTTAATTATTTTTTCCGTGATATTTTTCGAAAATACGTATTATGTCACAAAAATTATTTTTATTCTCATTTTAATAATTTTTCAAAAATTAAATTGTGTCTAAATTTACAATTTATAACACCTTTTTTCATTGATGAAGAACAATAATACATAAGAACTGTTGCTAGATCACATTAGAAGAATTTTGAATGAAGATTAATTTTATTATTTTTTATTCATATTTATTTTAACGCTTTTTCTTAATGAAAAATTTACTATATAATTGTCCCAAAACATCCGTTAAAATATTTCTTATACTGCAAGATTTATGAACAAAATTTGAAGTACCTATGCAATAAATATTAATAACTTATGGAGAAAATTAGCTATCGGCGGTTTTTAAAAATAGTCTGGTTCAATTGATACTCTCATTTTAATTTAAAAAAACGTTTCAGTCGATAAAAGAATTTTGGTTCATGTAAATTTCTATACAAAAGTGGCTTTTTGCATTAAAAATATTAGACATGAAAGTATTTTAATCCCGATCAACGCCGGGCATAATAGCTAGTCTATATGTATATATATATTTATATAATAGCAAGTCACTCATTGATTCATTGACTCATCACCGAATCTCCCAAACCACTGGGAATTGAAACTTAAAATTTGGCATGTGCTTGCTTTTTGGGTAGTAGGTGCTCACGAAGAAAGTATTTTTTCAAAATTGTAATTAGAATTTTAATTAAAAATTATCTAATATTTTAAATTTTTTCCGGTTTAACTTCGGAGGACACATTGCAGAAAAACAATTCTAACATAATCTTAAAATTCAAAGAATTGGCTTTACAATGACAACAGTTTCATTTCCATTCAACAATTTTCTTAGTTTTAATTTAAGTTTGAAAATGTTTTCAAACACTATTTACAACAATGTTTTCATTGTTATCATCTGCAACTTTTTTTGAGCATGCGCGTAAGAGCTCCTTTACCAATTAAAAAAAAAAAGAAAGTAAACATTATTAACTAAGAACTGATGACGGCGAATTGCGTATTAAAAGTTATTCCTGTCTATATTTCGAGACTATATTAATTTCATAAATTTTTTGTAAATTATTTATAAATAGGTGTGCTGTCTTTGTATATATTTCCTATTGTATAAGTTTTTATTTTGTTCTGGTTGGTTTTATTGAGAAAATACATGAAATTAAAGAAAAAAAACTCGGCTTTCTAGTTGTTGGGATTCCGATGTAAAAATTCAACTCAAGACTCGGAATTCGCACTGAAGAAAGAAGATTCAACTGCTAATAATAATGCAGACATCACATGTTATATACAAAGGTTTAAATAAAAAATAACTAAGGCTATTCTAACAACGAAAATATAGCTCTAAATGCTGAGAATACGAGTTGTACGAGGCTAATCAGATGTATATGTACAAAAATTAACCAAAATTGCCCTAGCCATATCCATCAGCATGTCAATCGACCCAAAGGCGTATATGTATTTTAATTATTTTATCCCATTTACTCTGAGAAATTGGATTAGCCCATACTCAGTGGCTGTTTCAAAATACACTATTTACCAATAAAATATTTTGAATCAGCCACTGAGAGACATATTTATCGAATTTCATAAAAGTCGACCAAGCAATATCCAAGAGCATGCCAATCGTATCAAGAATCTACATGTATTTTGAAGATTTGGTCACATCCTTCTCTAAAGAATTGGATTAGCGTTTATTTATCTATACACTACTTCAGTCAGCCTAAGGAATATAAGTGGCCAGTATCATTAAAATTATGAAAGCTATATCAAATTTCATGCCAATCTGCCCATTTATTATATGCGTTTTATAGACTTTACCTCACACTATCCTGTTAGATGCAGTGGATCTTAGTCCTATTTAAGTAATTTCGCCCCACATTTTCATATGGTCTGCTTCTGTAGTTAAGATGTTTGGTCCTTCGTGCTGTCCGTATTTTTTGACATCATAGCGGTCCTTCAACTTGACGTTCACCACTTTGTTAAGGGCCGACGAATTTCGGTTGCAGCTTGAGGCCAGTCCCAAACTGTGTTCGCTGAATTGCAACGAAGTCTGCAACCTTATACTGATGTCCCTTTTTCTCTTTTTATTGTAGTTTCGACGATTTTCTTCTTGGAGCTCTAAAATGTTCTTTTTAGCTTCCTCACGAGTTTTTACCCGATCTTCTATAAAAGATTCTATGCTTTCCTTTGGGATCGGATTTAAAAATTCTTCGCTTTTCCCTTGCTTTTTATTTGCAAGAATGCACTCAATACAATTTCATATATCTTCCAAACATTTCCTCATCTTAGGAAAATAAAAACTTTGCTTTGCAACGTTTTCAGTTTTATTTAATATCGAAATGACCTTTAGAATGAATATTTTTAACAACTTCAGTTTGCATTAGTTGAGGAACTACCAAAAGATCAGAATCATTTACAATTTTATAAAGGACATTATTCTTAAGAACAAAGTCATTAATTTCTTTATTTTTCAAAAGTTGTTTTATTGAACTTATATATTCATCACTTTGTTGACAATTGACAATTTTAGATGTTATTTCATCGTGTGTTACAAGCATAATAGGGTATCGACTTAAACAATATACATGTTTCATTTGTTTACCTGAACGATGTACGATTTCATAGTTAAAATCTTCCAAAAATCAAGCCCATCCAAAAATTTTTGGTGTTAACTGTGTCTTACTCATAGTTTTTTAAAAAAATGCTGAACAATCTGCTATAATTCGAAATTTACTGCCAACCATATAGTTTCGGAATTTCTTTAAAACTTCAATAATTGTCAAAACTTCAAGTTCATGACTTGAATATTTCTCTTCTTGGGGAGAGGTTTTTTTCACTCATGTAATGAATTGGGTGTAATTTATTAGCATCAGACTCTTGAAAGAGAATAGCGCCATATCCAAATTTGCTGGCATCAGTATACAATTCAAGTTTTGCACCCTGTTTGAAAATGCGTAATACAGGGTTTTCTGAAAGCTTTTGTTTTAAAGTTTGAAATGCTGATTGTTTTTCGGGTCCAAAATAAAACACTGTGTTGTCACGAAGTAAGTCACTCAATGGCTTAGCTAGTAATACATAATTTTGAATAAACTTTCGGAAGTAACCAGTGTGGCAAATAAAACTTTGTACCTGCTTAACGCTTTTGGGTTCTGGAAAATTCTGAACGGCAGCGGTTTTATCCAAAGAAGGACTTATTTTGCCATTTTCAATGATGTAACCAAGAAATTCAATTTTATACTTTAGGAAGTTGCATTTCTTCAAATTAAGTTCTAATTCGTATTCGGATGCAGTTTGTAATACCCTGGATTAACTCTTTATACCATAAAGCTCATTAATACTGATATATTCATGTCATCCATATAGATAATGGCAATGACCTCTTTAAGAAGATCATGAAACACATGGTTAATAAACCTTTGGAAAATACTCGGGCTATTGAAAAACCAAATGGAACTTTGTTAAATCCATATTGTTCATCATGTGTGATAAATGAAGTAAAGTTTTCATTCTTCTTCCACTTCCACGTGGAAGAATCTATTTTTCAAATCAGTAGTTGAGAAATATTTCCCTGGTTGCAATTGAGCTAGAACTTCTTCTCAGGGATATAGGATACCTATCTTTAACTGTTTTAGCATTTAATTTACGGTAATCTATGCAGAGTTCTAAGTTCCCAGCTTTTTTCTTACAAAACACTAATGGAGAACAATAATCAGAACAACTACCTGTAATAATACCTTGATTTAACCAATCAGTTATTTGTTCATTTATTTTCTGTTCCTCGGAAAAAAGAGAGAGACGCCTGGCTCTTTTTCAAACAGGAATTTGATATTGTAACACAATTTTCATTTCCAATTTAGTATCCTTAGTATTATTATATTTATAGCTATTAATCAATGATAACAGTTCATTTCTAATATTTGAATCGCTAACATGCGATAAATCAAGAGTACATACATCAATCACATTTTCAGCATGAAACAAAAAATACTCATCATTATTGCTGCAGAAACGAATTCCGTCCTTACTAAATGTAAATTGATTTTGTTACAGAAAGTCAATTCCAATGAGTACATCAAGGTTAAGTGTGTCATCACTGAGGACATGAATTTTTGTAGGTAAAGTATTATTTTGAATTGCAATGGAATCCTGAAAGAAACCAATACTTTGAAATGTGTTTTGACCAATCCCAGAAAATGTTATTTGGGAAGGATACAATGGTGGGAAACCAATTCGTAGATAGGGTTTTTCATTAATCATGGTGGCTTGCGACCCAGTGTCACAAAGTGCAGTTAATTGAATTCCTTTAAGTGTAATATCAATATGCCTGGAATTTTGGGAAAAGTTTTGAGCAGAAATTTGGTTTACATTTCTGGCAGGTGTAGCAAGTTTAGAGTCAGATTTGGATGCAGAATTGCGAGAATTTTGAGGACAATTAGCATGAACATGGCTCAAGTTTTTGCAGCCGTAACATTGTTTACCATGTAGCTTATTCGTACATTGGGTACTCTTATACCTTTTTGAACCGCAGGAATAGCATACTGTTTGTGGGTTTGGGTACGCTTACAGTCAAATTTCGTAGTATGAGTGGGATCGTCAGATTTTTTGTCATTGCTTTGCCTAAAATTTTATAAAGTCAGGAATTTATTTGCAACCATGGAAAATAATTTCATTATTCGATGAATTCCGTTTATGACATACTGAATCAAAGACGAATCAGGGCCAGGTTAAATCAATTTTGCTGTACAAACCATCCCTGTTACTAAAGTTGTTGAAGAAACATACAGGGTAATTTACCCTAAAATGAATGAATTTAGAATGAAAAATCATACACTAACACTAACAAGATATCATCATTATCTGGAAAGTACTAAAATTAAATCTACGAAATACAACAATATATTGCACTATTATATTGCACTAAAAATAAATACATTATTCAATAAAATATCCATACTTATTCACTAAGAATTATAGAATCGGTGTTTTTACCCATCCTTTACTTGTATTCCACATTTTAATATAAACCGCCACTTAGCTTGACTTCACAGATTGCCAAAACTAGATTTCCAACTATGATTCAACATAAATTAACCAAATAATTGAATTTATTTTAAAATTAAAGAATAAGTATGATAACTATATTAAAAATCTCAAAACCTGTTAAATTATGTAATACATTTTATAATTAATTATAATTATGTAATAAATTTTATTATGTAATATATTATATTGTAATATATTTCAATTTATAAATCCTGGCGCCATCTATGTAGTAATTCAGAAATTAATAAATCAATAACTAATTTGAAGGAAATTACAAAATATATCAATAATATATATGTATGTATGTATGTATACATACATGCGTTGAGTTTAATGTGTATGGATAAAACTGAAACACTGCAATGTTTAATTAAATTTCACTTCATTCTATAAAATTTGATTGTAACTTATGGATAAAATTAGTAGGCTTTTTAACAATCGTTTGGTTCAATTGATATTTGCATTTTAATTAAATACAGAAAAGCACCGTTTATACGTTTTTCAAGGGACTGAGAAAAAAACGTAAAGATGAAAAAACGTATAAACGAAATTCACAAAAATAACCAACAATAAAAAGTCAGAGGTAAATTAAAATACTACACGAAAACGAAATACAAGAGTATGTAATACAAAAATTCTTCTTGGATTTATTGTACTACTATTCATATTCATTCAGTATTTGCAAAATATATTTGTTATTTTAGGTTGTAGGGCTTCTTCGGAATGCACAGAAGAAAGTTCATTGCGCACAGTTAAACGTGCTTAAAAAACGTGCACAGTTAAATCACTGCTTATGAGGTATTCTTACATGGTGTTAAAACCCGCCAAAGCTTGTTGAAAACTTGGAAGAGGCTTTTCAGGGCAATTATCCTTTTCTTCACTGTTTTTTTCCTCATTTTCGATCATTTCATCGATTTTTAGAAGGGAACATGTTGCAAGTTTTGAATCACATTGCACAAATTCTTCAAATGCAGTAGCATCAGTTAAATTTGACCAGTTTTTTGGTGCGACAAAATGATCACATTCGGCGTTTACAATAGGATTGACATCCACTGGAATTAAAAATCTACCAACGGCGAAGCAGTTCATCGTTTTGGGTAAAACATTTTGCCAAGTCATCATTATGAAAGTCATAGCTCGCAAGACGTCAATTTTCATATTTTTGGAGTCTCCCCAGATAGCATTTACACTTGCAGCAAGTTTGATTTTTCTTGCTATATTAGCTTGTCATGACAAACTTGATGTGGCAACTTTGCAGCAAACTTCCTGCAAAGTAACAAAACATAATCGACGAAACCACTTTCAAAACAAGTTTGCTGTGAAGTTGTTATGACAAGCTTCACACCACGATTGCAAATCAAGTGTGCTGCAAAGATGACACAGCACACTTACAGATAATCTTTGTCTTTGTTTAAAAAACATCCTATTTTTAATAGCATCTCCTAGACCATCCTTCTTTTTATTAATTCAATAAATCAATGATAACTTGTAAAAAACTAACTTTTTTATAAAAAATATTTCGAAAAATTCTCCATCTTTTTACTAAATATAGAACTCGCGCTCTAAAGAAAACTATATCGCCTTTTTCTTAATGTTGAAATTTTAACGTTCAGTCACAAAGTTAAACCTAAAAAATTGTCAATGTTTCTTGAAAAATAATAACTTACATTTTGTCCCATTTTAAAAGTAATTACTTTTGAACCCAAATTTAATAATTTATTCTACTAGCAGAACGTAGTTATTAGCTAAAATCGCTCTCTCTTTAACTTCAAATCAAATTCTCAACTCAAAATTTAAAAACTTAATGAAATCCAGAAAACAGTTTAAAATAAATCGTATAGATGACGATCTATTAGCGCAATCTATCTTCTCCTCTGCGAGTCTAGCTGGCCGAGTGGTTAAGACTACAGGTTTAGGAAGCGGGGTGTGGGGGGTTGGAATCCGAGGCTGTATTAGTACTGTGTTTTTGCTATAATTTGGGATGAGTTTGACGCGTCAGGCTTGTGACAAGTTTGACGCGTGGTGACTAACTCGTTTGTGCTAACTTGTTTCAAGCTTGCACTTTTGCCGTGTCAATCTTTTTGCAAGCTTGAAGATTTGCAGAGTAAAATTGCTGCAACTTTGCTGCAAACTAAAATTGCTATCTGGGCCGTGGTCTAAACTGGCGATAGCTACTTTCACCAGAAGTTTTCAATAATGTTCTTTTAGGGATTTTATTATTCCTAAATGCAGTCACTGCAATTTGCAGGGAAGAATTTGACAGTTATGTTTTTTAGTAATCCCGTATCATGCGGATGAGCTGGACACTGATCAGTGAATAAAATGATTCGCCGTTTCTGTTTTCGCATTTTATCATCTAATCCTTTTAACCAATCGGTAAAGAAAGATATAGTCATCCCTGATTTTTTATTGCTTAGGTAGTTTGTTGGTAATGTGCTGTGAAGTTATGCATATATAACAAAAAGGATCGTATAGTGGTATTCAAGTTGAAACAGATTACTTTATTTCCTCCCTTTTTTTGACAAAAAACTATGAAAATTTATCAATTATAATTGCATATTAGACTTAAAACTATCAGATTATTTACTTCACAACAACACCAAGGTCAACATATATATGTGTATATATATATCTTACCAGGCCAGTTCCTTACTCAATTTGCTCTAGGCTAAATAAATGCACACAGACTAAATGAGCTATAATAATTTATGTTTATTAACATGCCTAGATTAATACTTTCAATGGAAATTATAGTCGATCGACTTCTTTACTCACAAATCTAATTGATTAAACACGTTTGATTTACTTAGACATAACAAACACAGTTACATAAAAAAAATGTATGTTCATAATATGATACGGCTACATGTGATAAACCTAAAAACTGATTCACTAGATTTAGTTCTTTTGCCTTACAGCAGCCAGAGTTCCACTTATCATTTCTTCACGCGTCTTAATAATCCCGTAATTGAACATGCCTCAGCAAGAGGTCGGCTCTTTCCTTTTTATCCTTTCAAAATTGACAAAGAAATTTAAATCTACACTCCGCTGTCTTTAAAACCTTCAGCTTTCTAATGTCCATAGGTACCAAAGAGAAACAATAAAAATTCAAAAAGGGTACTTAACACTGTGGCTCTGCAGCAGCCTCTAAGGTAGCACCTTCTGGCAGGGAAAATCATCACATCGACACCTGGAATGCATGGATCCACTATAGCAGCGTCATCTCCCGAAGAAAAAAATCATCTTCGCAGGGGACCTTCAACTCCCGATCTCTCCAAGAGTCCCGTTCACCTTCTTCGATGATGTCCAGCCCCCGAAAAAAGCAAAAAATCACTCCGTCTGCCCTTCCCCTCCAACCAAAAAGCCCGCTTTCCTACGTCACAGGCAGCTACGTCACTTCCCTCTCGAACGTTCTCCAAACTTCAGGACCAGATATTTCGTCACCTCACAGCAAAATTTCGTCATCCACTCGTATTTTCACTGCCGCGCGTGACTCAGCAGTTTTTCACCGGGGCCATGCTTCGCGGAGAAACGAAGATCCACTGGAGCAGGAGAAAGGGAAAAGGAACACATTTCATCTCCCCTGCTTTTTCATCCCTTGGCATAAACAAATTCTCATTTCACACACCCAGGAATTTAAGACAATTTAGTCACTATTTAAATAAAGCATAAATTGACAAAAATAGAATTATTTTAAAAAATCTTTTAAGCGGTAAGATATTCAAATGTTAGATAAAAGAACAGACTTTGAGTATTTTGATTAAACGCATTTAGAAGAAGGAAAAATAATTGAATTTAATAATTAAAAATTTAGTTGTTAATTTACTTTAAATTTTGTGGGACAACACAACAAATGTTTTCACATTTTTGAAGCAGCGGGTTTTATTTACTAGCCAATAATCAAAGGAGGTAATTTTTCAGATCCATCTGCATTAGCACACAATGACACTGTCGATCGCACTTTATTCTTTTTTCCACCATGACACGTTTCCGATTTGATAGGAAGAGTTTTTAGACGGCAGAAGATTAGAAAACAAACCTGTTTCACCATCATTGAAAATGTCTTTTGTTCATATCCTTTTATCAGATCTGGCAATTGGTTTTGAATCCAATCATCCACTGTTTCGCAATCAATATCTCCAGACTATCCACTTTCAGTTTTGCCTGTTATGCCGTGTTTTAATTTAAACTTTTGAAGCCGTCATGAGGAAAATGATGCATCGCATTCCACATTCAGCTTCTTCGAAATTTCTTGGGCTTTCTCTATAAGCAAAGAACCACTGATGGAATTTTTACACTACGACGCTGATTAAACCACTGTAAAAGCACTTTTTATATATCAGCGAATTTTCCGCTTTGGACTAGAAGATTTTTGAAGCACTTGGATCCACTTTGATGATGACTTTCCTCGATGATCTTATGCTTATAAATTAGCGTACTTAAAGTTGAAAAAAGTTGAAAGTCATTTTAAACTGATTGGGAAATCGAACTTCATACACTTTAAATGCCAACTTTTTACTTATGAAAAGAACATAGATGTACTTGTATGACAAATGCCTCAATTCTGCATTGATATTTTATGAAATTCAGCATTGATATGTTATGAGGATAGTAAATTAATGTTAGAAAATGACATCTGCATCAGGAAGTGGCTCCCTTCCCCTAGAGTTTAATATAGGAATACAGTAGGAGACAACACAGAATTAAATGAAAACTGAAGAAAATATGAAAAGTAGTTCAAATTCAATCCAGTTTATGCTACTCCTGTTGTTACTAGCAAATCCGTGTAAAGACTATTTATTATATTATGTAATTCTTTGCATATGTGAATTGATAAGGAATTACAAATAAATCCTTTCCTTCTTATTTAAGAGACAAGCTTACTCTCTAATAGATGTTTCCTAATAGAAATATACAGCTTCATTTGAACTACAGATGTAATTTATTCAAATAATTAATGCAATTTTTCTTCAAATGAACAATTTGTCTAGAAAGATTTTCCTATCTCTTTAAATAAATTAATATTATTTCTAATTTACAGTTAATTAGCATTTCCAATATTCTCAAATGTTAACTACTTATCTTGCTTTAAAAGTAAAGAATAATTACACAACCAAATACACATATTTCGCTTGTTTGTTCGGTGATGACGATATTGATGTCCATCGAATAGAGCGCAATTCTTTTTCTTTGAAGTCTGAATAACTCCCAAGATATCCATTTAAATTATACTAAATAGTAAACGTGTAACAATATTCGACCAATCTCCTTGTTAAAAAGAGCGAAATGTTTTTATCAGTGGTTTTGAAGCTGTGGAACGAAACAGCAGATGGTTTAAATATTTGACTTTCGTAATGTCAGTAAAACTGCATTTACACTGACCAAGAGAACGCCGTCTGCATCCCCGGTTCCTATAACCTAGAGCAGGCCTCATGGAGAGAAAGTGGAAACAGTGTCACCGAGAGTCAAGCCGGGCCCCGGGACAAAGTACTAGAATGCGAGCCTCCACCAAATAAAATATGATTGCAAAATTGTTAATACTAGAATAATGTTAAAACCTAAAAATAATTATGGTTCAAGAATTTTGAAATGCAATTAAAATACAATTTTCACTACACCTTAATTAAGCACCTACCTTTTTAGACACCTAAAAAATATTTGGCTACTAGTGGAAATAGCTGAAAACAAAAGAAATTGTTTATAATTGAAAAATTTAAAAAAACAAAAAATTTTAAAGAGAATATTTTTTTTATTAACAATTATTTTCACAATATACTGCCAACTTTGAGATAAGAAAATTACAATAGCAGATTATTCTGATGCACACAACCCAAAAACATTTTGAAATCAAGCAACTATAAACAGTTTGTATATATGCATATATATATATATATATAACAAATACGAAACAAACATAGCATAAATGTAAAAGCAACATGTACAAAATAAACATTCAAAAAACAAAATGTCAAGAAAACAATCTGCGGTAAGAAAAAGCCGAAAGTGGAATATATATATAAAAGGGGAAGATAAAATAAAGTAGAAAAATATAACACAAACGCAACGAATGCGCAAAAATGCTGCAATTCAAGAAGATTTGTGGAGAATATATCAAAATCATGAAAGTCAAAAAATATTAAAATAAAATGGAGAGACTGTAGTAAATCGGTAAAAGCGTATAGATGCTCATCAGGGTAAGTAAAATCTATACGAACCGTTAAAATTATTGAAATCATAATGTTTTCTGTTAGTAATTTCATTTCTTTTATTTGTATTTCATTCAAATTCTTGGTTTATCATAATGTTCGGGGTAAAGGACAGTGTTTTTTAGCTATTTGCCAACACTGTTCGCAGAAAACATTATGATTTCAATAATTTTAACGGTTCGTATAGATTTTACTTACCCTGATGAGCATCTATACGCTTTTACCGATTTACTACAGTCTCTCCATTTTATTTTAATATTTTTTGACTTTCATGATATTGATATATATATATATATAGTATAATCTTTACCAAAGTAGTTAATGTAAAGAAACGAATACCTTATCCATAACGACCATTATGAAATACACTTTTACAGTTCAAGAGTTAAATAACAGTCTTTACAGTGATGTATCTTGCATGTACTGAAAATAGTTTTCATCATTATTTTCGATGTTCACTTATAAAATTTCGTGTCACAATAAAGGATGTTGAATCAGTGTGTGAAACATATTTCAAGGTTTTGCATGATCACTTGCAGTCAATTCTAGCATGGAAAACCAAGTTTTCCCCGATTCGCTATTGACTTTGAAACTCTTAATTGCTCATATAATTTGCATCGCAAACTTTCAGAATTGGCATCTCTCATTCTTAAACAACACGAATAGCAAGCATTGTAACGATCCACAGGCGATTCAAGAAACTTAATCAGGAACAGTGTTGAGATATAGGGTTCTTTTATCCCTACAACACCATGTAGCAGAACTTTCCGTTTTAGGAAGCAGTCACTTCTATTATCTTTATAAATGGCATATTTTATCTCGGATACTTTCACCAACTTATTTTGAAGAACACATGCGGATTACGAAAACAGCAACTAGATGCGTTGACATATTCAGCTTTAGTTCTGAATATCTTTAGTTCGCATCATTGAAAACCGAACGATCCATGCTTCTGCAGAATGTCATGGATAAATTGCTGGAAAATCGAAACAACTTTTTTCAGGATCATCGTAATAACAGCAGGGGTAAGCACCGAGAGGCCTAACGGCCCTCGGGTCCCCGCAGCTGCACCCACTTCTTGCACGTATAGACAAGTCAAATTCAAAAATCACACAAAGGAATCTCTCCCAATCAGGCGACGCATCAACCATTTTACACACAAAAACCTACGCCGTACAAAATGGCGAACAAATAGTTCCATAAAATAAAGTAATTTATAATTTAATAAATCTTGAAACATTAAAGGAAATGTCATAAAAAGTTAAAGCAATTGATATTTAAGTTGATTACTAGAAAAATAAATAAGAAAAATTAAAATATTTAATAAAACTGTAAAAATTACCGTTGGAATTTTAAAAGTTGCCAAAGATGCCACAAGAAACTTTGGTGTTGAAAATTTAAATTATTTGAAAGTTACTGGTAAAGACCAAAAATGATGAAGTTTGATTTTTTGCAATCTAACAAAAATGTATTAGGATAGGATTGTACTACAATTTAATTGATATCATTGAAAAGGTAATTTTTTGCACTTACAGATGACGTAAAAATGACTTTTGCGCTGCAATACTTTCGGAAGTTATAAAAGAAAAAATCCAAAATTGCGCTTACTTTTTAATTCAAATTCTAATTAAAATTTCAAAATAAAGGGCTCGGAGGTGCACATGCCTCCCATACACAGTATTTTTGTGCTAAATTTCATAATTCTAGGTCAAGCAATCTACCCTGTAGAGTCTCAACACACAGACATATATACAGAAACACACACACCACATTATCCTTTATTATAGTAGAGATTTCATCGTGCAAAATATCATTTAAATTCATCATTAAAATGACGCGGCACATTTTACATCCAGAATTATAGCTAAATCAAAGTATGTCAATAAAGAATTAAAGATTAAAATCCATAATCTTTGAGGTTACTGAATATAGTTACTAAAATACTTATTATCTTAGAGAATCTGTTTACTTCAAAGGAAAAATAAGGAAACAAAAAAGTAATATCCATTTGAATATTATCTTAACTTTCAACAATGGAAGAGAAAACAAGATTATTAAATATTTGTATTAAAACTGGACAGAAAAATTTCCCAATTATTTTTGAATACATTTCGAATAAAGTCCATAGCCCTTGAAAAAATGGACTAGAATGAATTCCCTGTTTGTTTAATTCGATTCCCTCTGAGTTTATCTTAGTTTTTTGGCTTTCTTTGAATGATATTGATTTCCATTGTCCTTTGTTTCTTGTTTGCTGCTGCAATTGCGCGTTACTTAAACATTGTATAAATTTTATTGTTTAAATTTTATTTTGTTGTTTCTGTTTCAAGTTTAAGTTAATTTTTTTTAAATGTATTATTTTTTCTGGTTGATTGTTTTTTAAGCCCTTATCAGTAAGGTAATACTTCTTGCCCTGCAGTTGCAATTTCATTTATATTTTTTTTATTACAGTAGAGAAAGCTGGCCAGGTCTGTTGACTTCTAAAAAGTGTCAGTTGTCAGTCGGCTATAAGAAAAATTGGACAACATTGGTTTGCAAGCGAATTTAAAAGCATAAAATAATTCCTAAGGATAATGTTCTGAAATCAGAACGGTAGTTGATTTTAATTTGAGCAAGTTTAAGTTCATTCTTCGTTGCACTCTGGCTCGGGGCCCCTAAGATGCGGGGCCCTATTTGGAGAAATCGGTCCAATCGGCTAAAGGCCGGCCCTGGGAACAGAAACCCGGCTAAAGGGTTTCTTGGGTCTGTTGACCCTAATCTACTTGCTACAAAAAATGGGCAACATATTTTTTAATATTGTCTTTTTGTTTTCTACTTAAAATGTTTCAGATTAGCTAACATTAATAATTGTAAATGTGGCTCATAATACTGTGTTTTTATCTGCATTTTCGCTAAAGAATTTCATTTTGATAGACCTACTGACAAAACAAAGCAATTAAAATTTTATTTAACAATGAAAGTGGTTTGGTGAAATAGAATTAATTTTTCAAGATTTCGAATTTTATCTGCAGTGAGCTTAAGTATTAAAAGAGATTTGTCGTCAAACCATACGTGTTTCTTTTAAATTTTTGTACATATTTTGATTTTTTCATGTAAGTAGCTTTCTGATTAAATAATTTAAGCTATCAAATTAGAATTTCATCCTATTTAATAAAATAAATGACAAACGATCGACGGGCATTGACCATTTTGTATCGGTTAATACGATGTCTCAACGAAGTCATTCAACCAAGTCAGAAAATTGCAGAGTTTTAACCAACTTAAGAAGGGATGAAAACACAATTAATATAGTTGCAGACGTGATTCTAAAATAAAAATAGTGCTGTTTTAAATAAATTCTTAGTAAAAAGATAAAATCTAATAAATGTTTAGTACCACTTCTTGTTGAAAGATATGATCCGAAATATGATAGAAATAGTCAGTTTTTATGCAAATATCACATGCCAAGTTTTATCTTGGTCCAGCTCCTCGCGTTTCACAAGAATCTTACTCACATACAAGTCAGAAAACTGACGTAAGCTAAGCATGGTATTTTCGAACTCAAAGATGTATAAAAAGTGGTAACTCATAAAAATCTTATGGTTAACTTTCTGATATTACAATATTTTTTTTCTATGTATACTTCGAATGCGAAAAATTAATTAGTTGTTTCATTACCTTTAACATAAAAAAATCATCAGAACACGTAAGGAAAACAAGTAAGGGTTAATTATAAATTTTAGCTTCATTCAATATCATTTAGTCATATTAATGTAGTTTCTTAGGTCTGTTTCTGTTTTTTCCAAAGTTAATTAATTTTTATTTAATGCGGAATTTGATATTTTTGGATGAAACCATATTTATATTCCCTAACAGATCTATGAAATGGTATAAAAATGCATTCGTTGATAGAATTAAGGGCCTGTAAACTCAAAACATCGATGGAAATGAACACCACTTAACTTCAGATTATTTTAGCACTGAAAATTGTTTCAAATTCCTAGTTATAAAGTAAAGAAACATTGAAGTTACAAGCTATTTTAAGGGAGTTATTTTGAAAAAAACTCACAAAATTGGTCCAAAACATTTTCCTGCTCTGGGAAGTTAAAAGGAATACAATGTTGACTTTATCCGGGCCTGCGATTATACCCTCTTTCACTTTTCATACACGATCCGACGCGTTTCTGAATATTTACTCCCGATAGCCCGAGGGTGTTGAATTAGACTTGAGAATATCAGCGAGATGTAAATAGAGAATCATTCATGAATTTAAAAACCACATTGGTGAAGAAAGGTTTTTCAGAAGTGGAGGAAAATAAAGCATTTTTATTTTCTTTTATGATCAGAATAGCTTTGACATTTTTCTTTCCGACACTTATTTTTAGAAAAATTTTTACGAAGAAGATTTTTTTTTATTCTTAAAATTCGAAAACCTCTCTTTTCCGTGTATTTATATGGACTATTCAGAAAACCCATGTCTTTAGTGATATTTAAGCAATATATCTTTTGAAAAGTCAAATCGTAGTGAATAGTTATGAGCATATTTGTTTTCAAAAGTAAGGATTATATGCCTTTGAAAGGTTTTAAGGGAAATGTGTCGGAATTTTGCTGTGAATGCACCTTCATCCCTATGTTTAACTTTTAGAGAAACTTATTTGTTTTATAACACTGCTAACGAGAAAAGTCTTATATACATTTATATAAATATATAGTAATATTAATCAAAATATAAACTGTTATATATGTACATTCAAAACAAAATAAACAAAACATATCAAAAATTCAATTCAAAAACTAATAATTTATTAATAAAACAAAATATAAATTAAGTTCCTATAAATAAGAGTGCAAAACACATAATATGCACATGTAAAACTAAAACAATTCTATTCTCTCTCTCTGTATATATATGTATATATATATTATATATATATATATCAAAAAGAAGAAAAATCTGGAAGATAAGCACTACTCTTTCAACGAACAAATAAAACCCAAAACAAATGTATCAGAATTTAAAATTTCTGCGTTATTTTCCCAGAAAACATATTTGAATATTGCTTTTAAATATATGTTACATATATATTTATATGCATGCATATATATAATAATTTTTACTAGCTAGAAATGATGAACAAGTATAGAAAGTAAACTGAAATAACGGCCATTTTTTATTTCTCAAATTCAGAAAAATATTCTTGGCAAAACAAAACTAGATGTAAATTGTTTTTCCAGAACTAGATAGGAATTGTAAAAAGTGAGTCAATTTTCCTGAAGTAAACATGATTGGAGTTATTCTTTGGAATAATTTATTTTAAGTTAACTCCTAAAAATCTGACAGATGTAAAAAGAATAAAACGCCTTTTCGGCGCTTATCAGCTTGGATTTTCACTTTACAGCTAAGGCTGTGTTGAATCCAGTCCTAGCAGGCTCTTATTTTATAAACATTATGATCCGCTTTGTATTTGCATCCGTAACTCGTGCTTGGACGTAATTCATTTGAAAATTATTTTGTGTACTTTTCTAGATGTCCGTTAAGAACATATTTCTATTCGGAGCATTTTTAGAACAAAAATTATAAGTTGTATATTAACCAGTTATGAAGATATTTTTTATATATATTTCGTTGTTAACCCGTCAGTAATTTGACTGTCAAAATATGGTTATTTTTTATAATGCAATATATTTTGGGCAATTTCTTGAAATAAATTTTATTTAATTAACCTATGTAGAATTTTATTGAATTACGCTATAGTCTACTGAACAGGTTGATATAATTACAGTAATAACATTATTATGTATATTATACATTAAAAATTATTTGGTTATGAAATATTTAGCTGTTTTTACACCCGTGATATAAAAACAGCTAAAACAGCTGAACAGATAGGTTTATGTGCGTCAGGACGATCTTCGCTGGAATCTGGTTATTAACCCGAACACCTATCGCCTATCTATCATGTCCTTGATCCTTATATAGAATGAAATAGGTTATCAATGAATACTCATATTTCATAGAAGCGCAAAGTTTTGGTTAGAAACATAATTCTGCAGGATATACATGATTAACTCTTATCTACGATACAGAAAAGATATCTTAATCATTGAGAATTTTTATAACACAGAGAAGCAATAACCATCATAAATGTTTCCCGTAAACATATCGAACGAAAGCAACTAGAAAAGGCATTTAATGATTTTCTGAAAATTCACTTTTGAATGACTGCGAACAAGTATGACTTTGATTATTCAGCAAAATCTGGATTCTCCTTATTCAATGGTGATGTGCATTCTTTATTCATATTTTCATCATGACCTGAAAAACAGCTTATTGTTTAACATAGAAATAAATGCGATCTTATTTTTCAAACAAATTTATCGCTTCAGTGCAGATGGGAGACCAAATCAGAAAGATAAAGGTTGAGTTTTCAGAAGTAATTCTCCAGAATGAAGTCCAGCAAACAAGAATTGGTAATGAAAGAGCCAGTAAAATACTAATTATTTATCTAGATTAGCGCTATCCAATAAATCCTGGATGAAAAATCATCAATATGCTACAGAACTAATTGAGCCGGTGTAACGATCCCATTGGACGATTGCAGCGCCACCTCCCGTGCTGAGTATATTTGCTATGATATTCATTAGTTGGACGATGGACATTTCCCTGTCTGGGATTGAGTTATTGCCCCCCGTTTGTAACATCAATTATAACTATTTTTATTTACTGTAAATATTAATTTTGTGTAATGTGAAGTGTCTTTTGTGTAGTGACTGTTTATTTGTTAATTAAAAATAGTTTAAAAGTAACTTTGTTTTTCCCCAAATTAATTTTGTCTTTGTTTATTTATTTTCTTTTAGAGCTAGCCGAAATTTTTAAATAGTTGCTACACCGGGGAGAACTTAATAAACATGTAGGGTATTAATGACTCTCCCATTCATACCGACAAGCTGCGTTCTAGAGGTGAAGCCCCCTAAGTCTACGGCCACACGAGAGAGTTCTAGCAGTCGCGACATGAAGGTCAATCGCATCCGAATTATAGACAATATACTGAAGAAGCAGGGGTGGCCACACGGCGCTTTTTTCGCCGCTTTGGGGGAATTCTATCGGCGCATTCTCGCGACTGCCGCGAAGCGATGCACTCGGGTGCATTTTTTTCGAGCGGGAAAATATCGCTTTGCAGCTTATCGTGGTGTCCATTGGTATTTTCGTGTGTTTTGTTCTTCAATTTTTGGTATTTAAGATAATTATATCATGGAATACTGCTTGGATAGTGAGCTCATGATTCTTGAAGTTGAAAAATATCCATATCTTTACGATTCAAGGCATAATGATTTCAAAAACCATGAACTTAAAAAAAGATGCTTGGATGGCTGTAACTAAGAATGTTATTGGAGAAAAATGGGACCAAATGGATGAAAAAACAAGATCTAATGTTGGTAAGCAGTATAGAGAAATTAACTTTAAGGTACAAATTATAACCTAAGTTATAGTGCATTATTTATTTATTTTAAAGAAAAGCACACTACAGAAAAACTCCAGTTACAGCGTGCAGGCACAAAATGAATAATAAATACAGAAAGGACAAAAGCTGTAACCAGTGAATCTTAAAGAAATTATAAAACATATTAGAAAATTAAAAGTTGTATACAGAGAACATAAAAGTTCAAAACACTAAACTATTAAAGAAATTTACAAACGCATAAATAATTTAAACGAATACACACAATCTCAAAAACATCATGATTCTAAAAGTTGTAAACTCTCATAATAATATCATAAAAACACATTAAAAAATGAAAACATTAAACCTAAAAATAATTTCAATAAACAAAAGATTTAAAAATTAAATACACACAAACACAAAATCTTTCAAAAGCAGAATTTAAAAGTTTAAAGAGGAAAATGCACACTGCAGATAAAAATCCAATCACAAAGTGCAGAAATTGAACACAGACGCATATAAAAATTGCGACTGGAACAAGAGGGGACAACATTGGAGTCGATTGGAAAATTATATAAAAAATAATAAATAGTAAAATAATTTAAATTATAATTTAATACATAGCTTTAATAGTTTGAATTTGATCCAAAATTATTACTTTTCCTAATTTCTTGTACAGAGTTGCTCATACCAATAAATTTCTTATGCTACAATGTTACATGAACGATTTTGCCAAGGCACTGAACCTGTAGGAGAACAGAAGTAATTTTTGAAACTGTTTCTGGTTTCGATTCCAATGTTGTTCCCTCTTGTTCCAATCGGAGG
The DNA here is from genome assembly GCA_013235015.1 of Araneus ventricosus. Lineage (NCBI taxonomy): Eukaryota > Metazoa > Arthropoda > Arachnida > Araneae > Araneidae > Araneus > Araneus ventricosus. The sequence continues at coordinate 42,787 of BGPR01008103.1, read as the reverse complement.
AATGCTTTCTAGTGGGCATGACAGGGTGTCTTCAAAATTATAACCATCGCGGTGTATTCAGCCATTTCTCTTCCATATTCAATTTCATAATTGCTTCGCAGTTTTGTTTGGTATTATTTTTCTCTAAATAATCTTTTAAATATGCAAACTGGTTGAATAAATCTTTCTGCAAAAATCGTCTGCTGGTTGAGATCTTTCAGCAAACTAAGATGATACTTTCATATCTCAAAGCTTCAAAGGGATTAAAAAGACTCTGTAATTTAGCTTTTCTGTGTGCAGAGAAAGCAGAAACCGAAAAATTGACTTCAATAAAATTATAAACACTTTTTCTTCGTTTTGAAGTACGAGATAAATAGAATTAATCTTTTATTTATATATTTTTAAAGTATTTATTTATTTAGCCATCATAGGCTTCATGTTCCTACTCAAAATGGTGCACGAAGCATGAAAGCCGGCAGGAAAGAGTCACAAAACATAAAAAAAAAACACTGTGACAGAAGTCAAGAACAAACCATATATATAACAACATACAGAAAATTTAGAAAAGAAAAGAAAAAAGTCAAAACTAAGACAATGCATAATAATATTACAATAATAATTTTTTAAAAAAAATGCAATATCATATATTCAATGTATCAAAAGTTTCACACAAACAACTGTTTGAATTAGCCACTCTGTTGCACTAGAAAGCAGACTGAGCTCGCGACAGAAAAACCGCACGTGTGGCCGGCCATGGTTTGGTAAGGCCGCTGAGGGAAAAGGCCGCCGCGAGAAGACTGCGAATTACCGCCTCACACCGATAATAGCTTTTTGACGGAGAGCCTGGGTCAGGGACCTATAATCTCCATTCCATAGCTTGTTGCTGTAAGTAAAGTGACATAACACTAACTTAATGACTCTGTGCTGAATAAAATTAGGAGAGAAGAGAGAGAAGAGGAGAAAAAAAAAGTAATAATAATAAAAAAGAAGGAGAAGAGAAAAATTATAAAATGTAATTACAATAAGGAAAATAATAATAATAATAAGATTAAATAAACGATTATGTTAAGAGGGATGAAAACGGTTTTGAGCGTTCCAAGAGAAAGCGAGAGTTAATGAATAGCTCAAAGGAGCAGTAGTGGTGAGACATGGTCGCTTCTGTAAGTCCGGCGAGGTAAACAACGTTCAAGGTCGAGACAGGAGGGTTGCCAGAAGATCTGTAGTCAGGCCGATCAGCTGGTGAAGAAAAACGTTCGAAAAGTGGTCGAAACAGCTTCTGAGAGCGGAAATTGCGTAGTAGGAATTCGTAATCAGTGCTTGCGGATTGAAGAAACAAGTACTCAAGGGGTGAAAATTGGTTCTTTCAAGGTCTTTACTGTTGTGGTATTGAGAGATGCGTTGAAGAATTATGTAAGAAGTCTTCTCGCTCTGCGTTTGTTGACAGGGTGAAAAGGATCATAGCGGGAGATGGAGCGGATTACAACATTGTCCATATTGTCAATTCTATTGAAGAAGGAAGTTGCTAATTTTTTGAAGAAGTCCAGGAGGGTTAGGATCTTGAGGTCTTGACGGATGTTTTTATTACGCACGAACCAGGGCATCTTAGATATCTGTCTTAGGGTGACATTTTGCAGGCTTTCGAGTTTGGAAATGTGTGTATTAGCTGCAATTCCCCAAATGGGTACTGCATAGGAGATGAGCGGTCTGAATATGGATTTGTAGACGAGGATCTTATTTTTCGTTGACATTTTAGAGTCCTTGTTGAGGATAGGATAGAGACGGGCTTTGGCTGCTCTGTAGTTGTTTTTAATGTACTCGATATGGGGTCGGAAGGTAAGTCTTTGGTCCAGGATGATTCCAAGGTACTTAGATTGATTTTGCCACTGAATGATTTGATTGTTGAGGGTGGGTGCAGAGGGTTTGTTTCTTTTTCTGGAGAAGAATACTGCTTGGCTTTTTTCGACGTTAACTTTGATTTTCCATTTAATTAGCCATTCTTCGAGTTGATTTAAGTGTCGTTGGATGTCGTTAAGGATAGTAGTGGAGTTTCTTGCTGTGCTGAGAATGGCTGTGTCATCTGCGAAGAGATAGAGTTGTGTTCTGGATGTTCTGGGAATGTCGTTGATAAAGATGTTGTAACAGAGAGGAGCTAGAATGGATCCTTGAGCAATGCCGGCTTTAATATTTTTATAGGTAGAGAGGGATCTGCCAACTCTGACTTTAAATTTCCTGTCGGAGAGATATGAGATGAGAAGTTTGGTGAGTGCGTCCGGGATATTTAGTTGAATGAGTTTGTATATTAGTCCTTTGGTCCAAACTTTGTCAAAGGCTTTTGCCACGTCTAGGAATACTGCACCGGTGTCCTTACTTTCAGACCAACCTTGTTTAATAATTTCTGTCATGCGTAGCAGTTGGGCAACAGTTGAGTGGTTCTTACGGAATCCAAATTGGTAGGGGATGAGTTGGTTCCCAACTTTTGGTTTGAGTCTATCGAGGATAATTTTTTTTTCTACGACTTTACGAATTACCGCCTCTTGTAGCCGTAGACTAAGGCGGTTCGGGATTGGTAGGGATTAATGAAACTGTGTGAAGTAACCTCAATCAGTATAATCCAGGAGAAGATATGAAGTGCTACATGAAAGGGCCTATTTGGAGAGGGGGATATGTATGAAAATAAGGAAAATCACGTGCAATGCATATCTAACACCGTTTTCAAGCTCACCTTCGGAGATTTGAGTCACCGATTCTGGATCAGAAATGAAAGAGATTTCTCTGCTGATATTTCATTAATTGGGGTTGGAGAGCATACAAGTAAAATACAAAAGCTATGGTTGAAATTTGGTATACGAGAGCGCCAAGAGAGAGAAGGAAAGGTAGCTGCAAGTAGCCCAACGCAAGAAGATGCTGGTATTAAAAAAGTATTGTTTCGCATTAAAAAAAAGGGGGGCGGAACGCAAGGTTTATTAAGGCTCATTTGTAAGGGAATCCCTATTTACAGATCAGAAAATTACTAAAAGATTTTGGAGTGGCTCAGGAACGGTTTAATTCAGCAGTAACTGCGAGAGACTTGTGTGTGTCGGGTTCATGCATTTAGAAGAAAAGTGTAGAGGACGAATCTCTTCCTTTCTTTTGTTTTAATTGCTTTTCATACATTGCAGCTCTATTTTATGTAAATTTTAAGACATTTTGTTTGAAATTTCTTTAAATATTTTTCTTGAACTTATTAATGTGCAAATATTAGCGACTTTTTGTTTGTTTGTTCAGTATGATTGCTACTTTAATCTTTTCTTTATTCAACTTATTTTTATCCTTTCTTTACAAGTCAATAGCATAAAAATCCGCACAAAACGTTTAGAATTTGAAACAAAATCAAGTCATAAATGTCTATCGAATTTTTTAGGCATAGCAATAAAAAGTAATTCTCGCTGAGGAGCTTCAAGCTTTGGATAGCGGTTATACACATTTCTTTTTATTTAGTTATATATTATCCAAACTAAAATAAATTCATATTAACAAGACTCACTATTGAATGAAATTGAGTACAAATTCAATTGCAACTTGTTTTTTCATAAAATTTTCAAATAAAAGTAGAATATGTAGTATCAAACTAAATAAATATTTTAATATCAAAACTACCTTTATTTGGCTATTAACAAAATGAAGTCATTAAGTCATACAAGACAATTTGAAGAACTGAATTTATTAGCTTGAAATACACAATCACACTCATTCAGTCTGCCCCTCGAGAAGTGAAACAGCTCACAATAATTAATATAGACGTCTTAGCTCATTATTTGAAATATTAGACTGAAAACAATTTCGTTACACTCTTAATAACTCCTGCTGGAAAAACTTTTCGGAGGTTTTAAGGACGAAGAGTTCAAAAAATCCTTTCAATCACGAAGGAATCTAATCATCATGGGTCAGTGCACTACCAAAAAATGTTTCGTATGTATTTAAACATCAATTAAAAAAATAGTTTCAAAATAGGGAGCTGAAATTAAATAACTAAAGCGTATTATAGAACACAGTACAAGTGAAATAATTTAACAAGAGATATTAAAAATTAAACTTTGCATTAAACAGAATGGCTCAAAAATGCAGCAACTTCCAATAAAATACAAAAGAAAGATATTTAATTACCAAAAAAAAGGAAACACAGAAGAAACAGAAGAAGTTAGCAATAGTGATAACAGTATACCTTTTGAGGTCAACGCAGCAGCATCCAGTGATTGCATCAACAATATTGCTATAATAACCTAATTAATTACGACAGAATCAAACTACAAAATCATGCTTCAATAAAAATTATAATACATTAAGATTTAACAAATGACAAAACGGAAAAAATGGAATAAGACTCGAATGGCGAACTTTTTCAGTCCCAATCGCCATCGGAGTTCTAATATGGATAAATTTAGAACATAGAAAAAACACAGATACTTATAGAACACAGATCATAATAATATTTTAAACAGATGGAAAGATATCAATGCATTTATAGATCATCTTGCGCATGAATACATATTTATTTGTAAACCAAGCATCAAAATACTACAAATATTACAAGTTTCTTTACAATTCAAATAATTTCACGCATGCAAAATGAAGAAATTTAAACTATAACTTAATATGAATTTCAAAGTCTTAGTTTATTTGAATACACAAACACAATTTTTTTATTTAATAAAACATTTTAAAATTTTTTTACACATTTATAGAAGGATCATTAAGCTTAGAAACCTGCTTAATCTATCTGCATTTTTATGTTTTGAACCAGGCCGATGATTAATTTCAAAGGAAAATTATTTCAAAATTAATAAACATCTCATTAATTTCGGCTATTTACAAGCCACATCATTAAGGCAGACAATTGGATTGAAATCAGCCGGTAAAATAATTGTCTCCCATCTTAAGATAATGTCTTAACTTCTGATTGAAATGAAAAAAAATTCAAACTTTTATCTCAAATGCGTTTCTTTTTCTCTTTCTATGTTTAAGGTATTTATGCTGGCGTTTCAATTTATGTTTAGCCTTTTTCTTTGATTCACATTTTGTTGGAGTTGAATGCAATAATTTACTACAGTTAGGAGTGTTTCAGGATCATTTAATTCATCTGACAAGTTGAAGTTTTCAACAGCAACATTTCGTCTGTCACTAGTTGCTCCTCTCTCATTTCTAAGTGTTTTCAAGTTGTCCAAAGTCTCTTACTTATTTTGATTACTTTCAGCAATTTTTTCTTCAGAGTCTTTCTTTGTGCGCATCTCCGCACTAAAATTTGATTTTCCAGAGTATTCCTATCACAACTTTTATATTCACAATTCTCTTCTACAATAAAATTATCTTCTACATTTAGTGGATCTGATTGATGAAGAGTTTTATCTTGTTGGATATTATTTTCGTCAATCATTCGCTCGATTAATTCACAAACATTCACTACTTTGTCCGTCGTTTATGGATGTTGTTTTAATTGGTTCGTAATAGAATTGTTTTGCAATTCATTTCATTTACATGACTCAGATATATTAACACTTTCAAAATGATTTTTACATGCATCCCTAGTTTCATAAATATCGGGACAATCAAGAGCATAGTTCATTTTTTCAGCAGGAAAATCTCTTATTTGCTTGTTTTGGGTCATGTTCTTCAATTTCTATGCACAACCTGAATTTCGATTGTGTGACATTTGCGTACAGATACGTTTCCGTACAACTCATTAAGGCGCAATAAATCTTTTGTAGCTCATCCCACAAGAGGGGTTAGTGTAGGTTTGCTAGAACTTCTGGCTCTTGGCAAGTATGTTTGGCGAGCAGACCGAAAAAAGAGAAAGTTTCTCTGGACGGTTTATTAATGTTTCAGAGTCTCTTAAATATTTCTGAGAGAACTTTTATGAATTATTTAACATATTAATGAAATTAATATGTTAAATAATATGTTTATTCGAACAGCCTAAAGGTATAAAAATTCTTAATGCACATAGTTTTCTCCTTAATTTTTATGAAAATACCAAAAAAAAAAAAGACTAAATCATTTGATATCATGTTAGTAAATGTAAATAAGAGATTGAAACAACAAATAAAACCTTCATATTTTTCATAAAAAATATATGCTCTTTAATATTAGATAGTTAGGCCATCATTTTAATAGCATTAATTTCGTTCTATAAACTAACTATAATTTAATTATGAATTCATAAAATTTTTGGTAACCTGAAAGCGTGAATATCTCTACTAATAATTACTCTAATAATAACAGTCTCTAATAATATCAGTACTCTAATAATAATACTCTAATAATACAGATGTCCCCCATTAGTTTTCAAAACGCTGCGCTTTCAATTCCATTCATTGTTCAGAGATTAAACATTGAGTACCTGTCCTTTAAATACTCAGGAACAATATCGCACAGTCATTCAAGTTCAAAAGGTTAGTACACGGGAGATAAGAGAACAAGAAAACATATGGGCGACAGTGTACCCCGCGCGCCTAAATGTGTAATAGGAATTTGCGGTTGGTCGTTCTTGTTCTTTCGCTGGTTCTGTAATAATGCTTACTTTCTAAACGACTTATTCTGTTTCCCGTGTGAAATTCTGGCACTTTGCTTTGCTTAAAATTTAATTTTTTAAATATTTATTGCATTTCAGTGAATTTAATTCTTAAAAAATAGTAGAGCTAGAAATTAACAACGGATAATTGATTTTCTAGCTCCGAATTTGCCAAAACGCTTTTAAAAGGGATTTAAACTAATTTATATATGCAATTAATTTACATATGCGGGAATTATTCAAAGATTTTTTACCATATAAGAAGCTAGAAGTAAAGTCGTGAATATTTGTCTAACAAGGAGAGGGCACGACTTGGGAAATTCAATTCGGGATGAAACTTGGCATATTAGTAGCATACCATTAGGGTGTTCACCCATTAATCTAAAAAAGTGCAATGGCCAGACAATTCGGAAGAAATGGCCCTGAAACTTTGGGCAGAACTTATATACCAGTAACTCTTCACAAGCAATCAGTGCTTAGATAGCTTAGATGTCAGGCCGCTCGCCTAGCATTCGCTAGGTTCGCAGTTCGGTCCTAGCTGCAGTTTTTTTCAAAATTATTCAAATTAAATTAAATATTTAAAAAATATTTTAAATTAAAACTTTAATTATTTTTATGCAGAAAATAACTTTATTTATATGATACTTGAATTACAGATAAAATAATAATAAAATAATATATAAACAGTAAAATAATTATAAATACATCTTTAATGGTGATAAATATTAACTATAATTAAAATTATCATTCTAAATTCATTGAAAGTTTTAAATTATTGGGTTTTTATATACACAAATTCTTCGTTCTTATTTTATATTGGAAACAGTAGAGAGCAGATATTAATGCATTGAATACATATGCAGATGGTCCAATATTTTAATGATGGAATAAAAATAGCAGAGAGCAGCTGTTAATCTATTAAATGCGTAGGTAGATGGTTCGAAATTTCAATAATTGAAAAGGGACCAATGGGTAAATGTCTTTACTCCTTATCGCATATTATAGTTATTTTCTGCATAAAAATAATTAAAGTTTTAATTTAAAATATTTTTAAAATTTTTAATTTAATTCGGAATAATTTTGAAAAAAAAAAAAAAATTTAAAAAACCGCAGCCAGGACCGAACTGCGTACCTAGCGAATGGTAGGCAGGCGCACTGACATCTAAGCTATCTGAGTACTGCATGCTTGTGAAGAGTTACTGGTATATAAGTTGTGCCCAAAGTTTGAGTTCCATTTCCTCCGAATTGTCTGGCCATTGCACTTTTTTAGATTAATGGGTGAACACCCTAATGGTATGCTACTAATATGCCAAGTTTCATTCAAGTCCGAATTAAATTTCCCAAGTCGTGCCCTCTCCTTGTAAGTTTGTGTCATAATTAATAATCATGAAGTTTTCAGTTTCGACTGACGAAAGGTCAGTCGACAGTGACGATAACAAAAAAACCCTGAAATTGTTGCATTTTGTTACATGACAAAAGAAGTTGATATTCTTGATCAGCTACGCCAGAGAAATGATGTCTCGAGAAATGCTTGTCATTGGATTATGGTTCCTTTTTCCAATCTTTGAAACAAGCCTACTTTTAACGCTTTTGTAATTTTCAAACACAATAATTATATATATTATTGTGTTTGAAAATTACAAAAGCGATATAAAAAGACTTGATGTCATCAAAAATTTTAGTTTCATATTTATTATACTTCAAATTTTATGCAGAGCTGCCTAATGCCTGTCTTCCGATGGAATTAAAAGAACATTAAATCTTATGTTAGGAATCAACGGTGCAGGACCAAAAAACAAAACTGTAAATGAGTAATAAAGGTACATGCAAATATTGTGGAAAAAATAGGGACAAGTAAGCATTTATATGTAAAATGTTGTGATTTTTCATAGTGTTTTTATAATCTCTATAAAAATATTCAAAATAGTCATCTAAAATTGCTTTTTCTCTTTTTTGCATTTCTTAGATGTGTGTTTTTTAATTTGCAGCTGATATGTCTTTTCTCAGTAGGAAAAATTTGTAGAAAAAAGAAAGAGAAAATAGGGACATATATACCCCGCATACCTAACTGCGTAACACAATTTCGCGCGGGTTAAAGACTGCGATGAAGAGTAGATTTTTCTTCTTTTGTATCCCAGGTCTACTGTTCACAGAACTACTAGTGATAAAATGATAACTGTGATAGAGATATTTATAATTGTTTAATGATATATTCAGTTCATGCTAAATCTTGAACCAAATTACTTTTTCAGACTTTATACTGCTGGTCTAAATCCAGATATTGAGAAACTGTATCCTCAAGTGCAATTTCCGGTGCCAAAGGGTACACCAATGATATCTCCATTAATCAAATGGGATCATTCTGAGAGTTGGTGTGTAGCCAAATGGGACAAAAATACAAACCGGTCCCAGATGATCACCAAAGTGAATGTTGGATCAGATGAGTCACCCGACAAGTACATCTTGGATCACCTTATAGATGGCAGATGTCTTTATCCAGCCACTGGTTATCTGGTATTAGTTTGGAAAGCTCTGGCAGAGATCAAGGGAAAAGATGTTATGTCACTTAATGTTACATTCGAAGAAGTGAAAATTCACAGAGCTACTGTATTATCAAAAGAAGGTAGTTCTCCCTCCTTGTAACAAATGAAATGTTTTGTCTATATGAATGAATAAGATAAATTTAAAAAAGTTTTACATTTCTTTAACTCTTAGATTATGATTGAACTAAATCTCAAATATTGCATTAAAATGGGGATTTTGAAAAAAGAAACAAGAAGATACCCACTTTTAGCGCAAGAACGATATGATATCCCCACGATGCTTTCAGTATTCTGAGTGCTGTAAAATGTCATGAAGGTATCGTAGCAATGTTGTACAACTTCTTGTGCCTTTTGAGTCAATGGAAGATAAGACTTGTCATTCTCATGACTGCCCGTGCTACTACTATTCTTGTCTTTCCTCATCAGCAAATAATTTTGCCATCATATTTGGGTGCAGAACACTAAAAAAAGAGAACACAAAACTTTGCATAGGGCGTTTAAGATCACTACAGATTAGCTATGCAATGGGGTGAAACTAATGCATTAATTGTGCAACAGTTGTTCTGTTCTCTTGCCCCCCCCCGAAAGAAAAAAATTCTGCTTGTAAAGAATCTGTGTACACCCCATAAGATAAAGATTAGTTCTTTAAAATCTGATTGAACTTCTGGGTACACAATTTTCATTCAAATCAGTTAGTCTTAAAAATAAGTTCAGACCTGAAAAAGTTAAAGTACTGTTGTGAAACAAAGACAGATACCAGTTAAATTTTCTCTATTTTTTCCCTGCTAAAAATAATTGCAAAGTATTGCATGTGATACAGTTTCAAAATATTTTTGGAACCTGTGAGCTGAGAGAATTAATCTGTACAAAGTTTCAGAAATGACTTTAAGTGTGATATTTTTTCTCAAGTGGTATTTTAATGTCCAACACCTATGACAATCAATGAGGAAATGAAACATAGGGTGAACTATGGTAAAAGGAAATTATTAACCCTAAGAACACAAAGCACTAGAAAACGTCGCACTATATAGTGAAAATGAAGTTTATTTCCTATTGCTATTAGGATGAGGGAAAATTTAAATTCAGATGATTTTTTTAAAAAAATCAAAGAAGCAATCAATATTTTTGATGACACAAAAATTCTAATTTTCTATTTCAGTTTTTTGAGAAATATTTTGTGCATAAATGTTTAATATGCTTCCTCATGTTTATCAGGATATTTCATGTACTCTTAAACAGTTTTATATATATTTTAAATTTTAATGATTTTTTTAAATAAATGAAATCATTTAGACCGAAAGCGATTATTATAAACATGAATATTTTCTGTTGGTTACTAAACTAATTAATCGAATTTTTTCATAGCATCAACCAAATTCCTAGTTGAGATATCAAATGCTGGAGAATTTGAAATCAGTGAAGGTGGCATGACTGTCTGCACCGGACGCATATATTCTCAAGAAGAAAGTGTGAAAATTGATGCATGCGAGTTATTGAAAAGTAACGATCTCAAATCTTTGCCATTAAACCAGAATGACATATATAAGGAATTGAAACTGAGAGGATATGATTATGGTCCAGCATTTCAAGGTTTAGATGGAGCTGATATTGAAGGTATAATTTTGAGTCTTGTCATTAAAAGGTTTTTAGAGAAATGATAGTGTTAAGTGCCATGTGATTAATGAAAAGCTAGAATATGGAACTTATGAAATTTTTAGACAAAGAATTTATTTTTATTCAACTCTTTTTTTAATAATTTAAAATATTATTACAGTGCCATAAAAGAGTTCATAATAAATCAAAGAAACCATTCATGGTTGACATGCTTTTTCAGTCTTTATCAAATGAATAATGATGTATAATAGTAGTTAATTAGTGGACATATGATTATTCTTTATTCACTTCATTCCTTTGTTCATAAATTATCTCACTTCTTTTCTATATAAAAATATTATTTAAACTGTGTTAGAATTAATCCTGTGGTTATAGATTGGTTTATTAATCCCTTTGGGGGGTGAAGCAGCATAAGACTTTATCTTGTATTTTGAAATACATTTTTATAAACATATTATTAAATAAATTTTATAAAATAGTTTACAAATACTAACATGCAATTATAATGAAAATGAAAATATATAATTTTTCATTCAACATATCATCCAGGAATACATGCAATAATAATTTTTAGAGAGAGATTCACTAATATTTATTATCTGTGTCATCAATGTCACAATGAAAAATATCTATATGTTTCATCTACGAAAATAACACCAAATAAACGATAGTACTTACTTTTATTTCAGGAAATAAAGGACTCCTGAAATGGACTGGCGAGTGGGTAGTTTTCTTAGACACAATGCTTCAGGTTTCCATTCTTGGCTCACCAAAACGAGC
>BGPR01008103.1:0-31317 GCA_013235015.1 Araneus ventricosus | reverse complement strand
TTAGACACAATGCTTCAGGTTTCCATTCTTGGCTCACCAAAACGAGCCTTGTGCCTACCAACCCGAATACAGAATATAAAAATAGATCCTATCTTCCATAAGACTGTGATTAATAGTGCACTCAAGGAATACAATGGTAAGTAATTATAATAGTAGGCATGTGTCATTCTTTAAAAGTCCATTAAAAAGTCTGTTTAAATATTTTTTGTTTCATTTTGTTGATATAGATATTCTTATATTTTCTAGGTTTACCTGTCTTCCATGATAAAAACCCTAAACGAATAATTTCTGGTGGAGTAGAGTTAAAACACTTGAAAACCAGCGTTGCCCCAAGAAACCAAGGGAAACAGATACCTTTATTAGAAGAATATCGCTTCATTCTATACAATGAAGCTAGGATCCTTTCTAAGTCTGATGAAGAAACACTGGGAAGATATATTCATGTTTGCTCATCACTGGCAAAAACGATTTTGGAATTATCTTTAAAAAATAAGGATCAGATATATAACGTTATGGAGGGATTTAAAGAAGCTGATGAATTAATTGAGAGCTACTTAAAATCATACACTGATAATCATGTTCTTCTCAAGTGCCTAAGTGGCATTATAAATACTGCAACTAGCAAGGACTTGACACGACATGTCAAGAACTATGTCAACAGCTACCTAACAGAAAGGGATAAGGACATATTATTTCAAACTATGTTGCAGGAAATTCCTTTACGAACTGTGATAGATGTTGTTTTAGAGAATGCTGCTTCCAGAAGGTTAAAGATACTAGAAATTGCTGACACTTCTGTACCTCTTAGTACTAAAATCAGTGAATTTTTCCGGACCCTTGGCGTGCCGAATGTAAATTACTTAATTGCTCATTCTAAGCCTGATCTTTTAGGAAAAAGTAATTTACCCTCAGGAAACTTCGAATTATCTTCATGGGATCCAAAATCTAATTTAACCTTCAAGGATATTGACCTTTGTGTGATGAAATTCTTGAATCATCCTAGTAAAGAACATAGACAAATTCTTGAAAATGTATTGGCAACACTTAAAGACAATGGATTCGTACTTTTACTGCAGAGGATTTGCTTAGTTCCTGCTGAAATAATTTTATCAGCTGTTGGGGAAACCGTGTTACCCATTCATACTGAATCTGATTTAGAGCAGACTTTCAAAGACTTGAAACTACAAGTGATTTGCAAGAAATCTGATTCTTTCGCATCTACCATGTACTTATTGAGGAAATCTCCTGACATACCTTATGAAGATATAGTTATTCCTGTCATAGAGGATAAGTATGAGAAATGGGTGAATGAACTGAGTGAAAAAATTAATATAGCATCAATGTCATCTGACCCAAAAAGAATATGGCTTATGAGTGAAGATTCTTATAATTCTGGAATTATCGGACTTGTAAATTGCTTGCGTGAGGAACCCGGTGGATCAAGCATCAGGTAATGAATAGTTTTCATTTATGCTTTATATTGAACTTTCAATTTTCTAACTGCATGTTTATTCATATTGTCTGAATAACTATAATCAACTTGGAAGCTTTATAAATCGGTAAAAAATTATATATTAATGATTGATAAAATATAAAATAATATTAATTTCCTGGAGTTCGACATACCATTAGTTTCATAAAAAATTCTTTCATCAGTCAGTGAGTAGATTACAATGAATCTGGATATGTATGAATTATCCAAACAAATGACATAAGCTGGCTTCTTATTTTTAGTGCTGAAATTGTTGTAATTTCTTGAATTTGAGTTGAAAGTTTATTTTATACACATAGTGTTCTGAGTTACAACAAACACAGTTGTAAATAATTAATGAAAATGTACAAAATACGTCTGTGTGAAATTTGTATGTTATTTTAAATGCATTTTTTAAGCAATATAGTAAATATATTTTGTTTAATATATGTATATATTCATTATTCTACCTAATTTGCCTTTATTTATTAATTCTGTTTGTATTATCTTTCTTTTTGATTTCCTTTCACTGATGATATAAAAATTGTATTGCATACTATTTCCACATTCAACTAAACTTTGGGAAAAAATTTTTCATTCGCCAAGGAAATTTTATTGTTTTCAGAGTATTTTGAGTCTGCTGATTTCAAAACTAATTTTATTTTTTCCGAATTTGCTCTAATTTCTGAAATAATGCATATTGTCAACATTCCTATCGTATCTGCAGTAGAGAGTGCCAAACAATTAATTAAAAAAAATGTCGCTATGCTTCGGGAAAATTTGTGAAATGGTGAGAAATAATACGAGGAAGAAAATTACTTAAATTGATCTATATCTTTCGTTATTTCACAGACCTTAAACAGTCCTAAAAAGTGTAGAAATTGGACTGTTTTTGATTATTTTTTTAATTTGTAGATTTTTCTTGATCTCTTTATTATGGCATTAGCTGTTAAGTACTCAACTTCTTAAGAGTAATCAATTTAATTTTACCAAAATAGGTCTATAACTTCCTGTCACCGATTCATTTCAAAACTGCCAAAAATATGTGAAATATGAAAATTGTAGTTCCTAATCAACACTATAATCTTCATGATACATCATTTTGTTTATGAAATGCAGCAGGACAAAGTGATAAGGTGACCAATCGTCCTCCTTTAGGGATAACAGTCCTCCTTCTGTAAGTTCTGTCCTTCCTCGAAAAGAGCACAATAAATTGTGCCACAAATATTTTTATTACGCATTTATCACATTATAGTGTATTCTATATTATTGTTGCAATGAATTAAATGTTTCTTTTATTTAGGATATTTTTAGCTTCAATTTATTTGTGTCCTCCTTTTATTGGAGCTAATGTTCGAGCTAAAGTTGGTCACTTTATTATTTAGGTCTGAAATAGCAAATTAATTTATTTTCTTTGTTTAGAGTAACACTTGCAAAACTAAGATCCAAAACTAGAATATTATTTTTCAGTTCAGAATGTATGCCAAGAATGTAGAAAGTAACAATAATTCACAAACCATGAAGAAAAGACTTCGGCTACCAAGATAGCAAAGCAATGGAACCAACGTAACAAGGGAGGTGGGGCACAAATAGGCAGAAAATTACTGCTAGAGACTCCAACGCGAATCTTCCAATGTGCGTAAAGAAAATCATATAAAAGCTTTTCCATCAGTGAATTGAACTAACTTATTGAATTTGCATTTTATTGAACTTGATGCAATATCATCACGTATTTTTTACAGTACCATTCTGATTCCTCTATTTTTTTTGAAGTATATTTCCTTATTTCATTGATTAATATTGTTTTGAATTTTATTCTTTAACTTACATTTGACATAGATTTCATGTGATTTCTGTTGGCAACAGTAGATTATTCCGAATTTCTTCGTCAGCTGCCTATGACGTATTTTACGTCACGACAAATATATAAGCTCTATTTGGTTTTACTGTACCACCCTTCTTTTTGTGATGCCGTGGCAGCAGTGTAATAAGATGCTCTACTTTGATGTTCAGTCAAGTGATGAATCGGTTAACTCGTGTAGTTGTATTTAAACTCTATGTATTCGTAGACAAGCTATTCTACTTAACTTTATACTTATTTCATTATGAATTTCAATAAAGGAAGTGTATCATTCCTATGTCTGTTATTCGAAAGGCTCCCAACAATTTCTGTACAGATTTATCTTCTGATTTAAATATTAATTAATCTTTAAGGATTAAGCTGATTTAATGCGTTGATTTAATTTTATTATTTATTTATATATGAGAGAGTTTCTATGCGATTTGAGCAGTGCCCACATATTACTATTGAAATGCAATTTTCAATTTATCTAAAAAACTAGAGCCAATATGACAAAAAGAATGCCAGATTTAGAATCAGCACCGAGAATTTTCCCTACAATCACTGGAATATCATTGTCAAAAAATCAGTGTTGCGCAGTGTAATATAAAACCCTTTCTGTTGTTCAGTTTTTCAAAATCTATTATATCTCATAACTGCATTATTTTATTCTTGTTTGTGTTTGTATTGCAGATGTGTATTTACCAGTAAAGGTACTCCAAGATTACCTGAATTCAACCTTAAAAACCAGTTCTATCAAGATATTGCTCAGAAAAATCTGACTATGGATGTCTTTAAGGGAGATTCTTGGGGATCTTTTAGGCATTTAACAATGTCTGAAGGTAAGCAAAAATAGCTTTTTTTAATCTCTATATAAATAACTTTTCAAAATTCTTTAAGATATAATAAATACATTTTTAAATACATATATTTTTTTATTTTATAGCAAAAAATAAGAAGTGAGGGTGATAACATTTTATACAATTATAACTGAATGCCCACTTGCCATATCGAATAACTCCATAAAACAAAAAGTAGAGAAAAGTGATAAAATAGTATACATTGTTTTCTAAAATTCCTTTGAAATTATAAATTCAAATAAACATCGTAGACTGTATTACTGCAGATGTATCTTTTATCTAACGGCATATAAAAAGTATAAGATAGAATATCCTTGGAGTAATCGTTATTATTACTACAATTAATTTTCGCGTGATTAAGGGGGTTACTCAATTTGGCAAGTGAAAGAAAAGTATTAAATCAAATTCAATCTTCAAATTATTTTTTATTACAGAAAAACTTCATCATAGTATACATTTTTTATTGAATATTTTAGCAAAAATTAATAATAACTGTTCTGCTACTACAGTTCTTATTATTACTTTCTTTAATATAATTTTTTGGGGCTTTTTCAAAAATAATATGTGAAAAACGTGATCTTGGAATTTTAATGTTATACTTCGGGGGCCTTCTTTTTATTTCTTTAACTTTAAGATACCCTCTTAACAAATATTTTGCTCATGTTGACACTCTAACCTATAAAATGCCTCCATGGCAGCTTCTTTCATTCGAAGTAATTTTTTCTTCGCATTTCTAACGACATCGATATATTACATCCACAAATAATTTTTCAGGCATTAAATTTCCTCTTCCATTTCTGTATTCCAGACATTTTATTCTTTTATGCTTTTGGATATTTCGGTCCCATTTAGCAGGATTACAACTTCTTTTCCGTCCAATCGAATTATTTGTTGTAATTTTTTAATTGTTACAATCAGATGACAATAAGGGTTGTTGTGGTACTAGAGGTGTCTTTTCAGAGGTTTGCAACATGTCCGTAAGTCGGGACATGTTATCTATACAGCATATATGGAGGTGATGGTTCCTGGTGTAGCCACTAAAGAAATAAGTACGTGCAAATCTTGATAATCTCAGGCATAGTGCTGACGAATACAATGTCCTATCTACAATGAACACAGTTCTTCACACTATCATAAGAATGTATACTTTCCTTGTTCATAAGGGTTCCTTCATGGTGACTTAGTGCAGGTGACACAGAATAAGAACACAACTTTATAACGAAAAATGTTTAATATAACAAAAATTAAATTAAAAGCATAAAT
Source organism: Araneus ventricosus (assembly GCA_013235015.1). NCBI lineage: Eukaryota > Metazoa > Arthropoda > Arachnida > Araneae > Araneidae > Araneus > Araneus ventricosus. The sequence goes on along the minus strand of BGPR01008103.1, from coordinate 25,883 downwards.
TAAATTATAACATCATATGACCACGCGCGCGGTGAGATTTTACAAAAGTGCGAGAGCCGACACGCGGGGGGGCGGGCCTCGCCCTTAAATAGTTCAGCAGCTTGCTTGCCATTGGCCCACGGATGACATCACCAAAGTGGGCGGATTATATCTGCGTACAGTTGCAGTTTACAACGCAGCTGTCTATGATGCCACAGGTTGATTTTCAAATTTAATTCTTTTAATTTATCACCTAAAATATCTAAGGTTGTGGAAACATTTAACTCGAGTTTTTTCCTAGAATTGGAATTTATAAGTAAAGCTAAATCAACTAAATCATCTGCCTAAGCCTGGAGGAACTTTTGATCGCTATTTAAATGAAGAACATCATTAAAATAAAAATTCTATAGTTGGTGTGCCAGGACAGAGCCCTGAGGGCAGCCCTGACAAACCCCAACAGTTACAGAGTCAAAAGCTTTTCTAAATGATACAGTTCTATTAGTTAACTAATGATAAATAGAATTTCTGAAAGAAAAAGGAACAATATATTTTTCAAACAGCTGGAAGAGGACTTCTCAGTAGAGGCTATGAAATGACGCCCTAATGTCAATAGGCACTAGGACGACATGACTCCCCTCCCGGGAAGCCCTAATTTTATTAATAAGATGGTGCACCGCCACTTGGAAATTCGACAGCTCCCAAAAGCCAAACTGATGATCGTGAACTAACTCTTTATTGTAAATAAAATTATTAAACTGAATAATAAATAGTCGTTCTATATTTTTACCAACTTTTAAAAGAAGACAAACTGGTCTGAAGGAATTAGCTATTGATTGGTCTTTTCCTGGCTTAAGCAGGGAAAAGAACGGAAGGAACTAGGAAAATAAGCGGAATCAAAACAAATATTAATAGCAGCATCTAATTTTTTTTAGTTTAAAAACTTCAGCCCACATCCTATAGTCAGTGCGATCCAGGGCGGAAGCCCTACCTCCTCTCAAATTCTTAAAAGTGAATTCAATATATAAAACTGTTTGTTTCAAGAGGCTGGAAAGGAAAAACCAAGCTATGGAAAGAATCTAAATTTTTTGGAAAGCAAAAATGATTAATCGTATGAAAATCCTTTTCTTTAATTGTGAAATTAATGTTGTTGGGGGTATCAATATTTAGATTAAAGTTACACTTAAGAGTCAGACCAAATTTAGTGTTATAGTTTGTCCAAAGGGTTTTCCAAGCCTTCCTTCTAGTAGTATTTATTAACTTTTTGAGTTATTATCATTCTTTTCTATAGGTAAGAACAGCTGCCTGGACCGCCTCCTCGATTTCTCCAGTAGTTCTTAATCTGTTATATTTACCGTAGAGAGAAGTGTTTCTGTTTCTCTTAATTCTAAGAATATCATTCTAAAATTTGATTGTTCGCAGTGGTTTTGTTTCTAAAAGCGCCAAAGGCAACTCTACAAACGGATTGTAGTAAATTGTCATAGAATGTATCAATTTCCTCCGTAACCGAGGAAACCGTTTTATATAAACTTTTTACAAAATCAAAATTATTACTTTATTTATTATACGGATTAATTACTTAAATTATCATCAATTATATTAAGAATCAATTTATTCAAACCAAATTTTGTTTTTAAAAAAGAAATCCTGGTGATGTTGAAATTCACCCGCCAGCTGCACATAAGCATACCTATGGTAGCTCAGGGTCTCAAGTATCTTCCAGGAGTCCAAAAGATCCTGAGAAGCAGTGAAGATCAGAGTGAGATCAGGAAACCCAGGACCAATAGTGGAGACAAATGTTGGGTTTTGATCCGCATGGCCACAGATTGTGAAATTATTAGAAGTTATTAAGTCTAGTATGGCCCTACCCCAGTGATCCTCAAAACCTTATCCCCAAATTTGGAACCTGGCAAAGAAATCACCAAGGAGAAGGTCAAAAGCGCAATTTAAACGAAGATTTTGAATTTCCAGAATTAATTCGTTAATTTCGTCATGCGGTTGGAAATAAATACTGGACAAATATAGTTGCATATTGTTAAAGTGAATAGTAATTGTAACAGTATTTTGGCAACTGTTATTAAATGAAGATTTGGATTCAGAATTTAACAATAAACTACTATTACATCTTTTAGAAGAAAAAACTGGGCGCTCAAGAGCATTGCCCAGAGGAAGTCCATTAATATCGTACGGATCTTAGATACTAACAAAGTCAAAGGGATTTAAAAAAATCCCCGGCTGTCATAAGAGCAGCTCTGTACGCAGCCCGGGAGTGGTTAACATTGATCTGGAGAACTCTAAGACTCGTTATATTTAGTGATACTCACCAAGTTGGCCTTTTGTCTCGAAAAACATTCACATTTTGATTTATCAATTGGAGTATGATTAATTTTGAGATTAGTTTTGTACCTGATATAAACATCTTAGTTTCCCTTTTGCCCTGTGATCTCTAAAATGGCGAGTTTGACACTCGGCTCAGAATTCTGATGATTTACCGTCCGCCAGGCAGAGACATAAACATGTCTCAGCCTTTCGTTACAAAGAGATTTAATCATTTAATGTGTGGTATTTTAAATGCGTTTTATTAGATGTAATATCTTAGGCCTACAAGATTAATCACTCGGCTTTAACCACTAGAAGTCTCATATTTTTGGAGAATTTCTGATATTGATTGTGCCAAATAGGGGTTTAAAAACTAAAAACCTGAGTTAGGGACACAGATTTTGATCTTGAAAATAATGCTTTGTTTCTAACGGTTTCTGCAATATTCATTCCGTCCAGCAGCGAGACAATAACGCTCTCCACGTTTGGTGTAGTAGGAGAGTGATGCAAGATGCAGACATCTGCTCCCGTCATAATTAACCCTTTATAAGGCCATTTTTTTCTAGTAGTGGTATAATAAAATAACTTTGATATTGAGATTAATTTAAGAAAATAAATTCATTTAGCTTATTGGACGACATTATTTTTTGTTAACTAATTTTATTAATTAATTACCAAGTTCACTTCGTTATGATTTGAGATAAGAAATTGGAACATCCAGGTTTTTGTTCCATCGAAAAATTTGGAGAGAACCTACGTCAACCTTAAAAGATGCATTTAAAAATTGAGGAAATTCGTGTGAAGTATATTCCACGGCCTTATAAAGGGTTAAAGTGATCATTTATCGTTTCCCTCAAGACGGGACATCTACTAATTTTTAGGTAACAGTATGCGTATTAATGAAAACGCATATTTCTTCAGCTTTTATTCATTAATGAAATGAGTTGGGATGAACAAGTGAAAATAGAATATTTGTGTGAAAAAATTATTCAGAAGGACAAAATTTGCTTCAGTATATTTGGTGTCGATGCATCTGAAGATTCGGCGAAAAGAAAATTTCAATACAAATATCAGAGTAAGTTAATATTTTGATAGATAACATTGCTTTCATAATAGAGACTTAAGCAGTATCTTTCGCTCGTCCACAACTTATTCATAAGAGAAAAGGCTATTCGAATTACTGCTATGAAATAGTTTGAACTGTTACGATTGAGACTCGCATCACAATGTAGTGATTAGTTTGAATGAGAGTTGCATATATGAGTTCGTCAATTCCAATGATGAAGCCATGTATTTAAAACAACTATTTTATTAAAAAATTAAAATCATTTAAAAACACAACTAAAATTTGCCTTCACACAGCACCTAGCTGAACTTGGAGATTACCGCAAGTGCAAGGAGCTATTACTGCGAGAGAGATAGATAGAATGAATGTCTGAGCCTTTTATGTTCAGATCCAAGACAACGCCCCCTATGTGACGATCAGAACAAGAATTACATTCACCACAGAACAATTTCACTTATCGACTTTCATTTGAAACATTCCCAATGTTTCATTCTGTCACTTTCTGAGGTGTAATACAATTAGACATAAATTCAAGCATAGCAGGCATCTGACCGAACCGCGTATGTGTGAAGAGTATACATGAAATGTTTGCACGATCCATAATCGACGCACTATTAGACACCACCATCTGATTTTTTATTATTTTTTCTCGCCTTTTTTACTTTCTCGTATACGAAGTATACAAAGAGAAAGTCTTGTAATCGACAAAAAAAATTCGAACGAGAGATTTTGATGAATCTCCACGTTTTAGACCTCCCTGAGTCCGAAAAACACAATTTTGGAATTATGTCTGTCTGTGTGTCTGTGAACACGGTAACTCGAAAACTATTAAAGCTACAGGGTTGAAAATTTAGTATGTGGTCTTTCCACATAATTTTCAAGTTCCTATTAAATTTTGGACAAAATCTGTCTACGGAAAGTCTGTCTGTCTGCCCGTGTTCATGTGACCACGATAATTCAAAAAGTTAAATAGCTAGGTAGATAACATTTGGTACACAGTTTTATCATCAGGAATGTAGGTCTGTATCAAATTTCGGACCAAATCTGTCAACGCGTTGACTGTCTGTCGGTCTGTATAATTGCATGCTTTTGAACACCATAACTCCTAAACGCAACGACTTAGATAAATATAATTTTGTATGTGAACTTCTAATCCTAATTGTAGACCCGTGCCCAATTTTTGATTTAATCGTTTGAAAAAAATGCGCTGAAATCGCCTAACGATTTTCTTTACCTTACGTAAGGCCATTTGCTTTTGGCGAGAATCCGCCTTTCGCCTTGGCGCACGCAAAAGGAAACTCGTTTTATGCCATTTGCCTTATTTTTTTCTCTACCTGTGTTAGGGACGCTTGGTGATTTTTACTGCAGTTTGGATTATTTGTTCCCACATGTGTTAGGCAATCGTCCATGTTAGTGCCGCTCTGTGTATTTTTTCCCCATTCTCGCCAGGATGGATACGAGAAAGTTTTGGGGAGATCACACCCGCTGGTTTGAAATTATTACTGTGGGTTTTTCTCTTTCTAATAACGGGAAATTCCGGCGTCGCGAAGCTGTGCTTGGGGAAAATGGGATATGCAGCCTAGAAGCGGACGTATTGTCACATTAGTCATAATGGACATAAGTTAATTCAACTGCGCAAAATAAAAAGAAACCGTGAACTTTTAGCTTGCACTATGAACAATCGAGTTGCATTGAAGTTTTGTGCATCATCTTTAGACTTTCTCTTTTTAATCATCTGTAGGTATGATGTCGACATGTTGAGTTTATGATTATTTACTTTAACTTTATTTTAAATCCTTGTTTTGTTTTATTAAAGTTAAGTTTATTACTAATATGCGTTAAGCCAGCTGAATACGTAATAGTTGTGGAAAATAATTTCGAGCAGTTATCTCATTCAAGCGTTGACTGCCGATGTTGTAGGATATAACCCAAATTCTTCCACAAGTGTTTATTAATGCAGATTAACTGATAATAAGAAACTTAAGAGATTGATATTTATATGATGTGTGTTAATTAGTGCAGATTAATTGATAATAAGAATCATGTGTATTTAAATTCTTATTTTGATGTTCGTAAGGAATATTATTAGTGTATATTCGTGCAGAGTAATTGATAATAAGAAGCCTAATAAATTGAAATTTATATGAAATTTGTCAATTAGTGCAGTTTAGTTGATAATAAGCATTTTGCTCCGTGTCAAAGATCGCTGGATTTGTCTTATATGTTAAACTCATAATACTCATAAACAACCAGCGGGAGTGGTCTCCTCTAAACTTTCTCGTATACTTCTAAAAGGTGCTGTTTCCCCTCCACCAGCGTGGATAAAAAAATTCAAACCTACTATAACCCAGAATCCAATGACTATCAGAAGGTGTTTCATTGTAGATTATAGTGATTGTCAAATATTTATGTAAAGAATAAAATTCAAAGAGATGCGTACCGATTAAAAAGCCACTCTTGCCGGCTCAAGGACAAAGTGACGTAATCCTTCCGCGTGCACAGAGATTGCTACCAGTACGCATGCGTATGGAGAATCGGATTAGAAATGATAATTATCAATTTGAACGCCTTTTTTTTAACCGATTGAAACGAAATTTGGGTAGATCTATAATTAATGTTAGCAACCGTCATACCAATTTTTATTTATCTAAGCCAAAGGGTTTAGGAGATATAATTTTTACAATTATGCGATTATACAGTCCGACAGTTTGCAATTTTAAAGCCTTTTTTTAACCGATTGACACAAAAATTGGACGCAAATCGACAATTAAGGTAAAAATGCCGCATACCAAATTTCATTTATCTAAGTTATTCTGTTAAGAAGTTATTGCAATAAAAAAAATGCGATTATACAGACCGACCGACAATCAACCCTTCGACAGTTTTGGTTTAAAATTTGTTACGGGTCGACATTTCTGACGATAAAACTGTGTACCAAATTTTATCCATCTAGCTATTCAGGTTTCTGAGTTATAGTGTTCACATGACCGTGGACAGACAGACTTCCCGAAATTTCACAGAAACCTACAAATTATGTGTAAAGAACACATACCAAATTTCATCCCCGTAGCTCTAATAGTTTTGGAGTTATCGTGTTCACAGACAGACATAATTCCCAAATTGTGTTTTTCGTACTCAGTGAGGTCTAAAACGTGGAAATTCGTCAAAATCTCGAGTTCGAATTTTTTGACGACTACAGTACCGTATACGAGAAAGTAAAAAAGCACTCACTCAAAAGCAGACTGAATTTCACCATTTTATTTACCGCATCACAGCTGTCTCGTTCGCAGTTCTGGTGCACTTACCAGATTCGAATTCTCCTCTCATTATTTCAATCACGTCACTTCAATTCAATTTTACATTAGTATAGGAGATGGGGTGTCAGCGCATGCAATCGTAAACATACCGCCCCCAATCGACATGTTTGAAAACATTCAACCTTTGTAAATACACAATAGTGCAAAAATATACTTTCACAGCATCTAATACACAATTCAATTTAATTCTTTTTTCAATACTAGAAAAAACACTAATTAATTACAAAATCTAAATGCCGAAAAAAGTTAATGTGATAGGAAAATGATAACAAATACATAATGTAGGGGGAATACGAGAACATTGATACACTGTTTTTGGAAAACTAAAAAATGATTTTACCAACGGAAATAATTAGAACTAATGCACTATATTTATGCATTTGTTAATCTAATATAGGATTTCAGTCGAGTTTTGTTCATAAATGAAATAATAAAATATTTACTACACATTTTTCCTAAAAATGGATTTGTATCAATCTGCCCCATGCAACGGGTGCATTGATACACACGGAAATATCGTAAATAATGGTGGTTAATAGGTCTGGGATCAAAACAAAAGGTGTTTTATCAATAAACTTTATATTCCAAACCAAGTTTTAAAAGTTTAACAAAGAAACAAACATTTGTTTTAATAAAATATCAACATTTTTTATGAGAATGGAAAATTGAAAGGATAATGTCTCAGAAAATACTTTATCTCTACAAATAATACAGGAGAATGTGTTTCTGTGTGTGTAAATATACTTTGGAGGGAGAGAATGTGTACGTCGAAGCCGGTTTTTGAAATTTTAATGAGTTAAAAATTAAGGGAAATTTTCGCGTTTTTTCATGACTTACGGAAAACAATTAGCACAAAAATAATTTTTACACCATCTAAAAATGTAAAAAATTATTTTTTGATGATATTAATTAAATTTCCGTAAAATTTTTCTCTCCAATTTTAATAAATTCGCAAAAAAATAATTTAAACTCTTAATTTACAAAAAGTTCTTTATTTTTGAAATGAAATTCAAACTGTTTTCATTTTCTAAACAAATGCTTAATTGCGTGTTTCCCTTAGATAGTTCATTTTAACGTTTTTTCCATTTCTGAAGAGGATTTTGGAAAGTAGTTGCTGTTAAGGCCCATTGATACACACAGAAGATACGTATCAATGTGGCCCGGAGTCAACTGTATCAATCTGCCGCAAGACATTCTTTTACTTAAAACAAGTGGTCACGCAAAATCAACGCTGAAAAACCTCAAAAGTTAATATAGTTCAGAAAAATAAATGTTTTTCCTACCTTTGGAGTAGATTCCCTGGCAGGAAAACGTAATTAGTGAAAGAAACCACACAACACGTATTTAGAGTAAAATTTACTTCGAGTGGAAGATTAGCGGTTTGATTCATTTGTAAATAAAATTTTGACTCAACTTGGCCAAACAATTTGCCGTGAGATAAGCGTTACAGTAGCATATATATGAGGGGATATGAACATCTTAAGCCATTCCAATCATCAAAATTTAAGAACTGTATCAATGTTCCCGCGTATCAATCTACCCCAACTCCCTCTACTCTTATTACAAAAAAAGCTTATTATACAGGCATTGACAAATCACAAACTTTAGCTATTACTCTTTTAAAATTTCAAATTGATTTTTAATGTCCAAAACTCTTATTCTCTTTTCATCTCCATAATATACATTAATAATTCTAGCTTATGGCCATTTGTGAATAGGCAAATTTTCCTCTAATAATAATACTAAATCATCGATCTTGACATTATTTTTAGAAAATTTCCACTTATTGCGTTGTTGGAGTTCGCTTAAAAAAACACGGTGCCACCTTTCCCATACTAATTGCACTATTCGTGTTATTCTCTGCTATATTTAAATCCATTTTCCTTCTCAGTATTTAAGTCGATTTTTCTTTTCAGTATTTAATTCAGGCTCAGTAATAGCATTCAACAATTTTAATCAACAATTTTAGCACCTTCCGGTACTGTTAATATAATTTTATCAGCAACGAGTCGTAATTTGTCCCTTATTAAGTTTAAAGTTATGGACATTCTCAAACTTAAATTGCAACGAAAAAACTTATTCTCGTCTCAACAGAAATAAAGGTACTCCTAAACGCAAAAAAGAAACTCACCTCAAATACGCTGGGACTCGTGTCTTAAAAACTCGCTGCACACTTCACTACTATTTCGCTTTCGAAAAACAATAACCTTTGACGCTGTCACTAATCACAGTTAATTCAATATAGCTGACCTCGGGCTTATAAGGACAATGTTTCGTTTGGTCCCATAGGTCGCTGGTTTTTTACTTTCTCGTATACGAAGAGAAAGTATTGTAATCGACAAAAAATTCGAACTCGAGATTTTGACGAATTTTCACGTTTTAGACCTCCCCGGGTCCGAAAAACACAATTTTAGAATTATATCTGTCTGTGTGTCTATGAACACGATAACTCAAAAATTATTTAAGTTAAAGATATGGAATTTTGTAGGTGATCTTTAGACATAATTTGTAAGTTTCTATCAAATTTTGGTCAAAATCCGTCTATGGCAAATCCATCTGTCCGTGTCCATGTGAACACGATAACTCAAAAATTTAAATAGCCAGTCAGATAACATTCGGTACACAGTTTTATCATCAGGTATGTAGGTTCGTATCAAATTTTGAACTAAATCCGTCAAAGGGTTGACTGTCTGTCGGTCTGTATAATCTCATGCTTGTAAACGCTATAACTCCTAAACGAATGACTTAGATAAATGAAATTTGATATGTGGTCTTCTAACCTTGATTGTAGACTTGTGTCCACCTTTGGTTTCAATCAGTTTAAAAAAAGGCGTTCAAATTGCATATTGTTATTATATTGGCGCAGTTTACTGCTGCTTGGCGATAGTAAGCTGCAGCCAAGCAGTTTTTTACAGTAAAGTAATAGTAAGTACGTGATAAGAGCAGCAGAAATTATGACAATCCCTAAAATTGGATTTCGAGATGAAACGCCTGGTGTAGGTGTGGCGAGTAAGTGAATGATATCTTTAATAAAATTTTATATTCCAAAACGTTCCATAAAATCTTGGTAGTTGTGGTGCTACCGAAGGTGTGTAATTTTTATTGTTGGGAGAGCAGGGAATTACACCTACACGAGAAAGTTTAGGGGAGCTCACTCACGATGGTTCACAATGGTATAGGTGGCGCGGCTTTAGCGCATGCAATAAAAATCATGTGTATTAAAATTCTTTTTTTATATTCACATGGAATATGAAGAGTGTTTAAGTAATAAAAAACTTAAGAATTTGAAATTTATATGATGTGTGTTAATTGGCACAATTAGGTTGATAATGAGATTCACCTGCATCTATTTTTTATTTTATTCTTATAGAGAATAATTTGTTTTTCTTTCACCTTTTTGAGCATTGATGGAGGAGGGCCTAATTTGAATAGGACCTTGGGTTTAGTTTAAATTTTAAATTTAATCTTTTAAAAACTCAGCGCATGTAATTTCGTAATTGTTTAATGTGGATATTTTCTAAAGATTAACTACTTGACTAAAGTCTAGTTCTCTCTTTAATCATCACTTGTTAATGTAATTATCAGTAAGTTTTGAATGCAATGTTTTGATGAATGGTGACAGTTTAAGCTGACTTGTTGCATTTTCTTTACTAGGACTTACTGACTAGTATTTGAAGATAAATGTCACTCTAAAATTTTAGATCTGAAAGAGAAGAGTGCATGAATTGATTTAAAGTCAGAGAATTTAAGATATAAAAAAGTTTTCAGATATCATATTGTTTGATCACTATTCTTAAAAAAATCAAAGTTAAATATTAACCAAGCAAAGAGTAACTAGCTAAAAAATCTATAAGACAATAAAATTAAAAATAGAGCTTATAGCTTACAACATAATAATAAAAATTGTGCACTTTCTCATCAAAGTTATATTAGATTCAAAGAGTTGCATGACATGCTGCAGGTTGCAAGATTAGAAAGGGAAACGAAAATCAATTTATTACTGCTAAAGGGAAACGTTTACTTATATTTAGATTTTAAATGATAATGTTAAACTGCTTAAGAAATGCAGGTAACTGTATTAATAGAAAATATTTTGATTATGAAATTTGAACAGATTGAATTTAAGTAGATTGGAAAAGGATTTATTCTGCATAGCCTTTTGATGATGTTGTTTTGAACGGGATGATCGAGGAAAAAAATATGCTAATTGTGAATTCTCAAAAAATTAGCTTATTCTAAAAATAACATATAAAAATAACATATTGCATAAAAACCGTAAAAGAACATATTCCAAATTTTCCTTTATCCTTCTATCTTATAAATAAACATTTGAGGGTGAATGTGGAGTCTACGGTGCCCACTTATTTCGTCCCTCTTCGGATCGCCAACTCTTTGCCGCCAAGAACGGAGATGAGAGAACATTTGTTTTGGTTTCGCAATAATATTTTTAAAGAGTGACATGCGCGCATGCGCGGAAATTAATCTTTTCATCAGTGTTTTTCACATCACGCCATATTGCGCCTCGTTTCAGTTGGTCTGTTTTGTTCATCTCTTCGATGTGATTGGTCGATTCATTCGAATTTGAATAAAACTTCATTTGGAATTCTTCGGTTCGAATATCCGTGTAGTTCGGTTCTCAATGAATAAGCGAAGCTACGAGTATTCCGCTATACTGAAAGCGAAGCCGCTGAAAGTTTTTAAAACTTAAAAAAAATTGCCCGGTACACGCTTGAAAATGCGCAGGCATCGCGTACGGAAATTCGTGTTCTCAGATTTTTTTTAAAAAAACCTAGATTCCTAACATTCAATGTAAAAGCGAAGCTACTAGTTTCCTGACATGCTGAAAGCGAAGCCGCTGATGTTTTTTTAAGTTCAAAAAATTTTCCCCGTGCACATTTGGAATGCCGCGGGCACTGCGTGCTCAATCTCTCCTTTTCAGGTGACGCATGCGCAACAGAGCAATAAAAAGCGCACTCCACATCCAAAACAGTATTTGGCGACGGCACATGAAATTGCGCCAAGAAAAATTGGCAAGAAACAGGTGGGTACCGTAAACTCCACATTTACCCATTTTAATTATACTTTTTTTTATTTTTAAAATTAAGTGTAATATTTGAATAAGCGTTAGTTACTTTTATTCCTTACTTTGAGAAATATGTATCACTTTTTTATCTTTAATTTTGATTTTCTGGACTGTTTCAGATGATGGAAAAGCTGAAACAAAGCATGCTTATCTAAACATTTTGACTCGAGGAGACTTATCCAGCTTTGTGTGGGTGGATTCACAACTCAAATATTTCAGAGAGCCAGCTGATAGTATTCTTTGTCAAGTATATTATGCTCCACTGAACTTTAGAGATGTTATGTTGGCAAGTGGAAAACTGCCTGCGGATGCTATTCCAGGTAAACTCCACTTATTAGCAAATTTTAAATTGTTAAGCAACAATGTTATTTCGAGAAATAATTTCACATTAAAATAATAAGATATGAGTTTCTCTAAAACAATTCTATTTAAGAAAGAAATCTTGCTAACCAAAAGGAGTGAAGTAGAAAGAAATATATAGAAATAATAAATAAATTGGCAAGTTTAGAAGTATGCAGAATGTTGCCATAAAAAGAATAACAAAAGTGAATTGGGAAGTTTCATATATTTAGGCTTGTGTAAGCCCATCGTGTTATTTTCTTTTAAATGACTATCCTAATATTGATTTTATGTTATTTTCATTTAAATAAATATGTCAACCAATAATTTTTTTCTTAATTAGTTTAGGTGATTTGGCTCTCCAAGACTGCATTCTTGGCTTAGAATTTTCTGGTCGCCTGGAAAATGGTCAGCGAGTTATGGGTTTAGTTCCTGCCAAAGGCTTAGCCACAACTGTTGCTGCCGATCCTAATTTTATGTGGGACGTTCCTGATGACTGGTCATTGGAAGAAGCCTCCACTATGCCTGTAGCATATTCGACCGCCTACAATGCTCTGATCATGAGAGGCCATTTAAGAAAGGGAGAAAGAGTTCTCATCCATTCTGGAAGTGGTGGCGTTGGACAAGCAGCTATAGCTATTGCTCTTAGTTTAGGGTGTGAAGTTTTAACCACTGTTGGTAAGTGTCGAAATAATTTTGTTTAGTTTTGCTTCTAACACTCTGTGAAGTTAAATTGTAGAAAAGCTCTTAACTTAATACTTTGAAAACATCCAACACCAAATGCTTTTTGTTCTCGAGATAAAATTGTTATTTCTTGTTTACTGTTCGTGTTAATTCCAAAACCACTATTCAGTATTATCTCGTTCTGCTTTTAAATTAATTGAGTCTTTTTCTTCAAAGCAAGTATTTGTATTTAAAGAAAGTAACTTAATTACAGTACTAGATTTCAAAATGTTTATTTCTCTTTCCCCTCCACTTTTTTGCTTTTTCGGTTACTGACTGTTTAGGTCAGAGGTGGCGAACCTATGACTCGCGAGTCAGAAGCTGACCCAGGAAGGCTTTTTAAATTACTTGCGCATTGATTTTTTTAAACTTATTTTTTATATCAAAAAAGAGAAACCAGACGATCTAAAATATTTAAAAAATAAAGTATGAATATCTAATGTTGATTTTATATTAAAAAATATCTGAAAGTGAACGTTAGCTAACTTATTTTCTAAAATATTACTGACAGTCGGTCGTAAACTTTTTGCGGATATTCGTTGCAACGTAAAATAGAGAAGTACCGGCTCGCAGTGTTGAACTAATAAACAATTTGAAGTACGAGTAGAGGAGACTGGGGTAAAACCGGGTACCTTTGATTCTGACAATATTAGTCCTTCTTTCTAGAGGGCAGATACAGAATTACATTATACTAGTCAAGAAAAAGGAACAGCCATAGTGGCGTGTTGTAGCTGTTGAATTCAATGCTTCTGTGAAGGTTTATTTGTGTTAAGACGTCAACCCTCTAATGTTCGTTTGATTTTAAACTATCCTTGCTTACCAACCATTACACTTTTGAAAACCATTTTTTGTCCAGCTTATTATACGTTTACTAAGGTTTTATACCCTATCAAACAATAAGGATTTGGACTCCAATAATTGCGATTTTCTATTTCGTTATCAATAACCTCTGCAGTCAGGATAAAACCTGGTACTCCCAAGTGGAGCAAGGCCGATACATTCAGTAATGATATTTCTTCCGCTGAAGACGATGAAAACACATCAGCCGTTGATCGTTTACACTTTAATGATGTATTTTCTAATTTAAATAAAGAAGAATGGTTAATATAATGTAAAAACTGTCTTAGCTGTGCCCACGAAAGCTGCAGTGGCGCGGAGGAAGAAGACAACTGCTTTACGTGTGAGTTTTGTTACTAATATTCTTTAATTGTCATATAAAATTAAAATGATTGGAACTTTTCCACTTAAAATCGAGTTTTCCTAATTTCCTATAACGTTAACATGAGTACCCGGTTTTACCCCACTAATGGGGTAAAAACGGATAGTTTGACTTTTTTTGTAAAAAAAAATCTTTGATGAAAAAATTAATGAAACTGTGACTTTTCTGGAAAGATATATTGTACTCCGATAAACAATGAATCTTAATATAAATAAAAGTCATTGTGGGTATGTGGGTATGTAAGTGGATATGTTCCACATCTCCTCCTAAACCAATGGACGGTTTTCAACCAAATTTTGTACACTTATTATTTAAGACAAGGGAAAGACACTTATGAACTTTTCTAAGTCGAAAATTTAATTAAACAGGCAGTTAATTAGAAATTAACCGAAACCGTTTTTCCGCCGTAACTTCGGAGCAAAATGTCCGACAAAAAATATTTTTATACCCTCTTACAGTTCAAATTTTTACCTTTCCAATGATACCAATTTTATTTCTGTGACACTTTTCCTTCGATTGTTATTAATTTTTAAAAGTTCCATAATTTTCAAAAACTTGCGGACGATTTTGAAATAACGAAGATTTATAGCTACTCCGTTGCTAGGCAACGGTTAGACTTTGAACTAATTCACCTTCACTTCTGAAAATATTGCTTATTTTTAAAAATATCCACATCCTTAATCCTTAATAATATAATAAATGCGAAAGTGTGTCTGTCTGTTTGTTAAGCTTTCACGACCAAACCACAAAACCGATTTGGATGAAAAATGGCAGAGTTGTAGCTTCAAACCCAAGAACGGACATAGGCTAGGTGAAATCACGTTAAATTAATTATTTTTGACTACAGATTAAAAATAGTTAACAAAGAAAGTCCTCTGACTCCGCGATTCGAGATGAAGATTATTTTATTTTCCAATCAACTGTCACGTGATCCTACAGGAATGCGAAAACATGTGGAATAAATTATTTTTAAAATCAACTATCACGTAATCCTTTTTTCCGCTGTAACTTCAGAAAACATTGTCCGATAACAATTATTTTTATACCGTCTTAAAGGTCAACATTGTACCTTTTCAATGATACCAATTTTCTTTCTGTGATTTTTATTCTTTTTTAAAATTTTACCTGCAGACTATTTTGAAATAACGCAAATTTATAGCTACTCCGTTGCTAGGAAACGGTTAGACTTTGAACTAATTTATCTTTATTTCTGAAAATTTTGGTTGTTTATACATATCTATAAAATAAGCAGAAATTACATGTATCTGTCTGTCTGTAAGTCGGTCGGTCACAAGAACTCCTCCTAAACGGTGAAAGGTAGCGACATAAAATTTACACACGACATTCTAGAGCATATTTCTAGGACAAAGGTGCTATTTTCAACTTTCAGAGTTAATTAGTTCTTAAGATATTGAATTAAATAAAGCCTAATGCTTAGACGTTTCTTGCCAATAATTTCCGAAACATTTATTAGACAACAATTATTTTATGCCAACTTAAAGAGCAGAAAATTATCTTTCTAAACATGATAATTTCTTTGCGATAAAGTGTTTTCTCTGATTATTATAAAGGTTTTAAAAATATTTTTAACGCAATTTCTTACAATACTTTTTATTCTTATAGAAATAAATTCAAGCCAAATTACTGTTTCGTGCGCGGGCTTTTGCCAGTGTTAAAGATAATATAAGAAAATATTGCTTTGTTTGACCATAAACAACAAGACTTTACACTTCCGTTTTCCAGTTGTCGTAGGATTTATAGCTTTTAATACGGTTACACAGTGATCCAATGACGTTAGTCAATTAATCTCTCTGTGTTTTGTTTAATTTTCATAGTGAGATATTACGGAATATCCATCTGCAGATACAGTAATGGGAATTAACAAGGAACATCATATCCTGTAGAGCTCTTCATCATCTTAGAATTGTGAGGAGCACCTTCCGACAAGCCTAGATTGAAAGTCGGTGTGCCAGTAATACTAATACGTAACCTCAATATACCGAGACAGAGCAATGGCACACGGTTACAAATTACACACCTAGGTCCAAACGTCATAAGAGCTACTGTTATGACTGATATAGGGATAAGAAAGAGTGTTTTAATTCCACGCCTTCCGGTAACACCGAAGGATTTATCATCTCAGTTCAAAAGGTAAAAAATCCCTTTAAAAATATCATTTGCCAGGCTCAGGGCCAGACACTGAAAGTGGCAGGCGTGCATTTAGAAAAACCATATTTTTCGCATGGTTATGTTTACTATATGTGGCGTGTTCACGTGTGTTCAGCCCACACAACCTCTACATCCGTGCAAATAACGTGGTATGCAAAAGTGTATTAGCATAGATAAAATATTTACATAACTATATCAGCATACATGTACAGTACACTCCTGTGAACCGTCAAATTAATTTTTATCAACCGTCAGAACTTTTACTTTCCCCTTTCAAAATGCAACGAAACATTTACATTCGTGAATTAAAAAAATAATAATAATTCAAATTCTTCGCGCACGAAGTCGCGGGTAACAGCTAGTATTTTAATAAAATTTCACAAGCTCTCTGTCGAATATTTTATCTCCAGAAGGCCTTCGAACCTTAGCTACCCGGTTTTATCCCACTTTCCCCTATAGAAGTATTAACTAAGTCAACTTCATTATTATTTATTATTATTAAATTTCCTCATCTACATGTGAAGTATGTTAAGTTGAGCCCACAACACTTCATATTTATTCTGTAATATCAAATTTAAATTCATGGTGACATCCCATTGATATCAATATTTTGACGTCAACCTTTATTTTTTGCTCTTCACTTGCAAAAGTTAAAGTTGTATGAAAAACGTTCATTTGTCAAGTTTTTCTGTTAACAAATTTTTGTCGTTTCCAAGTTAATGGTCTCCATTTTAGCATACACTCCCTCTGTAGTTTTTGTGTGATTATATACAACACAAAATAACAAGCAATGATCTAAAACAACAATATTTATTAACGAAAACTAAAAATATTCAACGAGATTATGACGAACATTGACACTAATAATAACTATGAAACTCTTGCTGATACTGATCATTAGGAACAAGATGACAATATTTATAGCACTGAAGAAAGTAGAAGTTGTAGTGAAAGTTGTTACAATAGCTCCAGGTGCCGCACTGGAATAGACGCTGGCCTGGTTCCATAGTGGCTAATGATATCGATCGCCACACCCCCTTTCCAGGTGACGCCACTGACTTAATAACCCACGGGGTAATATTAAATGAAAATAATGAACAAAATTGACGCACTTCTGAAAAAGGTTCGGCATCACTGTATTTAGATGATCATATAATAGTATCATTACTGTATTTAGATGATCATAGAATAGTATCATCACTGTATTTAGATGATCATAGAATAGTATCATCACTGTATTTAGATGATCATATAATAGTATTCTACAATGTGGAACTTTATCTGTTCAAAGTTCCTAATTTCTCAGAAAAATGTAATTTGATGGGGAGAAAAAATAGATGAAGTGAGACAGATAGTTATAATTCAATAAGTAGTATTCAAAATGGAGAGACAATTTTTTGTTAAAATTAAAATAATAAAATGTTGAATTTTATTCACAATCTTTTATTTGTGGCTTTCATTGAAGTTTTGGATTCTATATTTTAATGTTATAATCCCTAAAAAGCAGACTAATGATTAATGGTATCAAAAACTTTATTGCATATTATTTTTAAAATTATGATTCACAGTTCAAAAGTCTTTATAGTCAGTTAAGCTTTTATCTTTAATTTATGAGGTATACTTTTTCTTTCATGTATGCGGTTACTCTTATTAATTTCATATGTATTAAATATGATTTAATGTTTTTAGGTTCAACTGAAAAAAGAGAATCTTTGAAGAAACGTTTCAATGAGCTACAAGATAGGAATTTCTGTAATTCTAGGGATACTTCATTTGAACAATACATTTTAAATGCAACCAATGGAGAAGGTAACAATTCTTTTTTAAAATAGTTCTTCGTTAATTAGGCTTTAAAAAATCTGAAATGTATTCAGAGTGAATGAACTATTTAAATTATTCTTTACTTCTAGGTGTTGATGTTATACTGAATTCTCTTGCTGAAGAGAAATTAAAGGCTACTTTGAACTGTTTGGCACAACATGGTCGTTTCCTTGAAATTGGGAAATATGATTTGTCCAATAACACCCCATTAGGTATTTTTTTCTTGTTTACACTTTTAGGCACTAATTTAATTTCTTCAAGCATTTTTACAGGAATTTATAAATGCTCTTTCGTAATTACATTCAAAAATGAATTCACTGATAGGCATATATTTGTAACATCTATTTATTATTTTTATTTATGATTTTGTGAGGAATGAACATTAAAAATAAAATGTAGAAGTTTTATCATTTTACTTTTACATTAGGAATGGCTATCTTTTAGAAGAACATATTATTTCACGGCATACTCATAGATGCATTATTTGAGTATAAAAGCTACAGTTTACAAGCCAAGAAAGAAGTTGTACAACTAGTCAGAGATGGTATTGCAAATGGTACTGTTAAACCTCTAAATTCTATTCTTTTCGACAGTGATCAAACAGAGCAAGCTTTTAGATTCATGGCCAGTGGTAAACATATTGGAAAAGTGGTTCTTAAGGTAAGTAGCACTTTTTGTTTTGAATTTATTATGCTTTTAAAAATGCATAATAGATTTATGCTATTGTGCATCATTTAGAATCTTATACAAAATATTCAGTTGTCCTGGTTACGACCCATTTTAAGCAGTGGCATAACGTGGGTGTGGCAAAATTAAGGAATCAATTAGTTGTATTTTTTAAAAAGAGTATGTTATTTTTAAGCTCTTATTCTCAAGGTTCTTAAAAAGTGAAATACTTTCACCAAGGTGTGGGAAAATTTGAAGGATTTAGTCTTATTTAAAACAGGAAACTATTTAATCTGCGATCAAATGACAAATAACATTGTGTTTCAGAGATTCGCTGACCAAAACCCCATCTGTGAGATTAAAAGCTTGTTTAAAAGGAATGTTCTTTTTACAGATTTATGTCTCTTTGGGGTGGGAGTTAAGGGGAGACAGTTAAGAATCATTATCTCTGCAGGATTTTTCAAGGTTTCTCACGTTATGCTCGATTCATACTGATTGGATATCGTCTTCTTTGGAAGTTCATGACAAACAATTCGCAAAAAGTGTAATTTCTATTTTCAATCAGCAGAGATCAAAGAACAGAGAAAATATCTCAAGTTTTTTCGGCGTAGAGTAAAAGCACTCCAGCAGCTTTGGAAAACGTAAATTATCTCTATCATTACATTGCTTTCCGTACTGAATAATCTGTAAGCTGCAAATACTACAGTAATTAATTTAAAATTTTGTTCTGCAAAGGCCAGACGCAGTTGTTCTGCCAAACACATAAAAAATAGTCGAAAAGTAGGTCATCTCTATCATGAGTAATAATTAATTCTAAGAAATGTTATCGTGTCTAGTCAGGTAGTTCTTTTTGATATAATGCCAATAATGTAGGTAATTTCGTTTATTTCAATAATAAAAATACAAAACGAATTTTTTATATAATCTTTTCGAATTTAAGTTTTTGATAAATTTCTTCAATTTCATTGTTTTATTTTGAACGAAATGTCCAGTTTAAATTATCGACCCATTATGTCTAGATTGATATCTTTGCTTATAGGCCGCAAAAATTTTCCTCGGTGGTAAAAAAAAAAATCAATATGATCAAAAATAAAAATGGAATTCTTTCGATTGCGTTCATAGGTCAGAGAAATATTTAAACATTTGTAATTTATTTATGAAAATTTTGAATATTCTGTTTAAAAGCAAAAGCCAGAAAAAAATAATAATAAACACCCGAAGGGCTTCTGCAATTCATGCCATCTATGGAGATTCAAAGTGCCTTTCCGAATCTCCGAATAGCTCTGCAGATATTTTGAAGATAGCAAAATTTGTTTTTATTTTATTTTAATTTATTTAAATTTAATTAATTAATTTTGCTAAATTTTATGAATTGTAACTATTATTGAAGATAGTACCATCTACTGAAAGTTGCGAGAGATCTTTCAGGAAGCTAAAGCTGATACTTTCATACCTCAGAGCTTCAATGGGTCCAAAAGGACTGTGTGATTTAGCTCTTTTGAGTATAGAGAAAGCACAGATAAAAATAACTTTAATAAGAAAGTCATAGACGAATTAATAACGTTATAATTTTAATTCATGTTTGAATCAGCACTTTTTTTCTGCAAAAGCATATATCCTAATATCATGCAAAGAATTTTAATTTTATCTGGAGGTGCTAGATAAAATATTAAAAGTTATTGGATTTTATTTTGTTTGATATAAATTTAAAGATGTATGTGAAATAAGTCTGTATATTATTAACTTAGTTACCAAAGAATTTGTATGATTTTATCTGTGTTAACTAAAGATTTATTTTAATATTTAGAGTTTTTATATAATTTATATAGGCAAAAAAGTAAGTTATAAATGTGCGTGGCATTTTTTCGATGAATTAAGATACTCGTACATTTTAAAGTTTTTTTCAGAGTACGAGACAAATGTAATGCATTTTTTATTCTTATAGCTACTTTATCAAGTTTCCTACGAACAACTGTTTGAATTTCTTATTTGCGGTCTGTTTAAGCGAATAAAATTCGAATACTTAAAATTTTCTGAGAAAGTTTAGCAAAGTTTCTTTAAAAACTTTCTATTTTTTTTATATAAAATTTGTTTTTCTTAACCATTTTTGTGAAATATTCTTCTGATTTCTTTTCGATTAAAGAGCTGTCTCTTTATAATACTTGTGGTGTGTAAATCATATCAACTCAAAAAAATTTTATACATTATTTTTTCGGTTTATTCTCACTTTTAATGTTTAAACTGCCAGGCATATAAAGTTTACGAAAAAAATCACATTTCCAAAGAAAAACTGGGAAAGGGGCAAAGTTTTTGTATTTGTCCTGAGCGCCATTTTATGTTGATACGCCACTGATTTTAAGGAATACAAATATACTGCTTTCATTGATATTGGAGTAAGATAGTATTTGACTACAAATGTCAAAATTCCAAATATAGGAATATTTATGTTAGAGTAATATCGTCCATTATATAATATCTAACAGAAATTATTTCAGTGATTTTCATTGTGAGATTTTTTTACGTATAAAGTTAGCTTTTACATTATTCTTGCTTCGGTTACTATTTTTATTTAAATTTATGAAATTTAAAAAAAATTATGATTTATGAAATCTATCAAATACCAGAGATATATTGAAAATGTGTGCAAAATACATACAACATTTTGCGAACAGTCAATTGCTTACAAAGCAAGTATTTTTACTTTACTATTTCTATTATTGAATTTCAACTGCGGCTGAGTTGAAATTTACGCAAGATTTGCAATTATTTTTCATCACTAGATCACATGATATTTATAATGATTCTAGGTGTTATTTTCACCACTTTACAGAAAATTCAAATTATCATGATAAGTTGATGAATAGAAATAATATGCCCATAACATATAGTGTTCAATTTCAAAAGATCCTTCAATGCATGTTTTAAACATTTCATTAGAAATATGTATAGAATGATGTTAAAAATTTGTATCAGAATTTAATTTTTAAAATTAAAAAGTTAAGAACTATTTATGCTTGCAATAGATATATGTATTCTTAAAATTGTAAAGCTTGCGAACTTCCATCATTTAGTATCAATTATTACTATATTTTCAGATCAGAGATGAAGAACCCCAAAAGAAAATTGTTCCTACACCTGTGCAATTTAAAGCCTTGTCTCGCACCACATGTAATCCTGAAAAATCATATGTTATCATTGGAGGTCTTGGTGGCTTTGGATTTGAACTCTGCCAGTGGTTGGTGGAAAGAGGGGCTCGACATTTAGTTTTAACTTCACGCTCAGGTCTCAAAACTGGTTACCAAAAACTATGTATGAACCGATGGAATAAGGAAAATATAAATATAATTGTATCTAAGTTAAATGCAGCAAAAATGGATGATGCGAAAGCTCTTTTAAAGATGGCTGCAGAAATCAAGCCTGTTGCAGCTATATTCAATCTTGCACTGGTAAGTAGGTATTTAAATAAAAATTTCTTTTTTGAGAAAGTAACGGGTCGTTTTAGGGACATTCAAATTTAGAAAGAATGATTTTTCAATATTAAAATGATAGTTTAGTTTATAGAAATTATGTTGATGTGCACATTTAGAAATTAATTTACATAGATGAGTTACAAAATGAAACTTCATATTTTATGGATTACTATTTATGAATAATTCTCAATAAATCTATTGAAAACGCTGCTAAGAGGTAAACGTTTATTATTTAATTATTTTTGCCTTTTGGTTGAAAATTCAAGAAGGTTGTTCAATTTGATAGTTGAAAAATTTTGAATTTTGTTCCGTGAAGACCCAGAAAAAAGACCCTGTAAGTATTAATGCTTATTCAAAATAAAATTGACATTATTTACAAAAATTCAAAATTTTTAATTTTATATGTTAAAATGTAATCATAAACCTCATTATTGATGAAAGTATTTATTTTTATACTCTCATTACTGTTCTTTACATTCTGTCTGAAACGAACTTTATACAAGTTTCACTCCAACTTGAAAATTCAGATTTATCATTACTGATTTAAAAATATTTACAAGACTTATTGATAATCCACATGTTAATTTTTTTTGCAAATTTCTCTATTTGAGAGATACTAATGTAGTAAAATTTCGTGTCATTTAAAGGTTCATAGAGATGCTTTTATGGAGAATCAGACTGTTGAAAACTTTAAAGAAGTTTACGAGCCAAAAGTCACATCCACCTTAAACCTCGATGCAGCGTCAAGAGAACTCTGTCCTGAGCTTGACTGGTTCGTCTGCTTCTCTTCGGTGAGCTGTGGTCGTGGCAATGCTGGTCAAAGCAATTACGGTTATGCTAACTCAGTCATGGAAAGGATATGTGAAGAAAGATCGAAAGAAGGATTGTCAGGTGAACATTTCAAACGGATCATATTGATACCTTCCAATTGGGATTCCTTTCCTATCAAAGGAATCCCAATTGATATCTTTGTTTTTATTCTTCTTATTTTTAAAATTTGATAATCTTATTCTTGTATTTTTACTGTTGTTTGACTGACGTAGACTTTTGTGGATTTTATTGTTTTCTGGACTGGTGAGGGACCGCGGGGTCTGATTTTAATGCTCCTTTTGTAAGAATTTTAATGATACTTTACAAAAAATTTTATTGCCTCCTTCTTTTTACTGGTGTATTGTGCTGAGCTTATGCTTGTATTTTACTCATTTGGATACACTCTGGGGGCTCCTTTTTTCAACTATTTTGAATATTTTTAATGTTAGCTCCAGATCTGGTGATTAAAATGAAATAAAATTCAATTAATTTATGGTTCTCTCCAAGTGTAATATCGATTCAGTAGCGTATTGGGGTTTTTTCTTGTGAGTGTGTGTATGTGTTTTAGGTTACTTAATTTATTTTTGTTGTTGTCCCTTTTTTGCAGTGTTTGTAACGTCCTGTGCTGTGTTTCTGATGCTTTTGTGTGTGTCGTGTCATATTGATATATTTTTATTGCTTTTATATTTCCCCACCGGTATACTAAAGGCCTTACACCCTTTCGGGTATTAAATAAAAAAAATTCAAAAAGCGGATCATATTTACCTCAATTGTTTCCTTAATAATGATACAGATTCTGCAACAGAAATAAACTGACACTTTTCCTTTGCATGCAAGCTGGTGAAATTGTTTTACTACTAATGAATTAGAATTTTACTCCTCAATTAGAACTGATTTATTTCTTCTCTAATCATCCAGAAGATAGGTTATTTTCCTATCCTATAGCATTATGTGTAACAGGTAAATTTATTACTAATTACAGAATACGAAAATGATTATTCTGTGGGTGATTAAAAAAGACAATAAAACGCAGCTCTGTGAGGCATAAAAAGAGAAAAGTATTTTCCTATATCTTCATGAATATCTCAATTTAAAATAGGATGTTTTCTTCTTCTCCAAAATTAACTTCTTCCCATAAAATTTCTTCTACTCCATAATCTAAAAGCTAATAAAAGAAGCAAATGAATTTTGTTTTTTTCCAAGATATTCAGCATAATGTACCTAATAGCATACATAAATTTTGTACTTTCTGTAGTACTTTGATTGGATCAAAACTTTTTTTTCGAAAATTAATATTGAAGTAAGATATTTTCACTTTATTGTATACGAAGTATACAAAGAGAAAGTATTGCAATCGTCAAAAAATTCGAACTCGAGATTTTGAAGAATCTTCACATTTTAGACCTTCCTGAATCCGAAAAACACAATTTGGGAATTATGTCTGTCTGTGTGTCTGTCTGTGAACACGATAACACGAAAACTATTAGAGCTACGGGGATGAAATTTGGTATGTGATCTTTACATATAATTTGTAGTTTTCTGTCAAATTTTGGACAAAATCCGTCCACGAGAAGTCTGTCTGTCCGCGGTCATGTGTACACTATCACTCAAAAACTGAAATAGCTAGATGGATAAAATTTGGCATACAGTTTTATCATCATGAATGTAGGCCCGTATGAAATTTTTGACCAAAGCCGTCGAAGGGTTGATGGTCTGTCGGACTGTATAATCGCATAATTGTAAAAAATATATCTCCTAAACCCTTTGACTTAGATAAATAAAAATTGGTATGACGGTTGCTAACATTAATTATAGATCTATCCAAATTCCGTTTCAATCGGTTAAAAAAAGGCGTTCAAATTGAATAATTATCATTTCTAATCCGATTCTCCATACGCATGCTTACTGGTAGCAATCTCTGTGCACGCGGAAGGATTATGTCACTTTGTCCTTGAGCCGGCAAGAGTGGCGTTTTTATCGGTACACATCTCTTTGAATTTGATTCTTTACCTAAATATTTTACAATCACTTTAATCTACAATGAAACACCTTCTGATAGTCATTGGATTCTGGGTTACAGTAGGTTCGAATTTTTTTATCCACGCGGGGGAGGGGAAACAGCACCTTTTTGGAGAAGTATACGAGAACGTTTAGGGGAGACCACTGCCGCTGGTTTTCTTAGAAAAAAGGAGGTGTTGGAAGTCAGGAGTGTAGCATTATAATTGTTTTTTTTTGTGTTTTATGTCATAAATAAAATTTCCACTAATTTTCAAATTAAGGAACTAATATATACATAAAATAATTGATGCAACATTGTACAGTGACAATATTTATGTGATACATATTAACCCTTTATCTACCGACAGTACTTAAAAGTACCACTTTAATCACGTTCATTTCTTCGCAATATTGCCGTTTAACCTCACAGTATTCACAAGAACATAGAGAATGGAGTTCTAATAACAAGCAGTAAATGGCAGCTGAAGACAGAAATTAAATTTTTAAAATTATTAATTAAGTAATTTTAATTAATTAAAAAAGTGTTTTCCTCATCCCCGAGGTTATTCTACATCAAAACTTATCTAATGATTGAAAAACAAAATTAAAAAGTCGCTAGTAAGTCAATGTGGTAAATAAAGGTTTTAATTAAGTGATGAATTGCAAATAGTTTTTTGATCCTCTGAAATATCTGATATTTCTGGCATCCACATAAATGCTTTCAAAAGGATTTAATCAGTGACTTAATTATTTGTGTTTCTGAAGTGTCTCTAACAAAGCATATTACCGATTTAAAAAAGTGAGCACTTGTTTTGTCTATTTTTATAATAGGCCTTGCTATTCAGTGGGGTGCCATTGGAGATGTTGGAGTTATCGAGGTCACAGTAGGGTCAGATGTTGTAGTTGG
>BGPR01008102.1:50815-66207 GCA_013235015.1 Araneus ventricosus | reverse complement strand
TAAATATGGCTAATAAGACAAAGGGATTATATAAAAACTTAAACTTGATTATTTTTTTCATCAGTACATTTATTGACTCAAAAAATATAAAATATAGTTTTTTAAGTCATTTAAAATCTTTTTCCAATTGGAAGTGTATGCCTATCTCTAACTGTTTAAAAATGACCTAGTGGGCCGGTTCTATGGCTACAAATGAAACAAAGTTTCACTAGTATGTAGTACAAGAGATGCGCCCAGGGAAAAAAAGAAAGAAAAAAAAAATTGCGTCAGAGTGGTGCTGCGCAATTATCTAAGCCAACTTTTGCAGATTATTTTTTATTACTGAAGAAAAATTGAATAGTTCATTTAAGGGTTTTTTTTTTTACTGGATCCAAATGAAATTTTGAAAAAAAAGGTATTTTGAGCGAAAAAAGACTTAACGTTCAGAATTAAATTTCGGCAGCGGTAAAAAAAAACCTCAAATCAATAATTTAGTTTTGCTCCAGAAATAAAAAAAATCAGCAAAAATCGCCTTAAATAATGGAATAGCGCAACTTTTGACTAAAAATTTAAATGTTTTTTCCTTTTTTCGTTTGGTTTGCAAACAAATCTATTAAACTCAATCATAAATGTTTTTGGCTAGGAGGCACAATGTCCTCATTGTAGCGAGAGAAGTGAGCAGGGTTTGCGAAGCAAATCTTTGTGAATTGCTACACGATCCTTCTGGGAGTTGGCGAGCCCCCTAGTTGTTGATTATTTTTGCTAAGGACTATAAGCCATATAAGCTTATAGAGCTTTATAGAGAAGACTGGAAATAAGATATAATTTTCTTAATATTGAAAATTTTCTTGTCACATTTTTTTAAAATTATAAATCTTTTAGAAAGTGAGGAAAAATTCTTTATCTTTATATGTTCAGGATTCTATTCAGAACACTTCAGATAAAGTTACGGAAATTTTCCAAGCCCAGATGGAAGGAAAAGAAAAAGCTGTAGAAGTGTTTAAGTCGGAATTCTATACTATGGCTCAACAAGCTACGGACGAATTGAAGAAGATGAAACAAGTTGAAGAAAAAATTGAAGTAAGAAATATTGAATTCAAAATCGACGTTTCGCTCGATGCATTATTAATTGTTCTCATTCAATGAAATTTTTAAGTAAAGGATTACAATTTTATTCAAAAAAGAAAGTCTTTTAATTTAGTTTTT
This sequence comes from Araneus ventricosus, assembly GCA_013235015.1. Classification (NCBI taxonomy): domain Eukaryota; kingdom Metazoa; phylum Arthropoda; class Arachnida; order Araneae; family Araneidae; genus Araneus; species Araneus ventricosus. The sequence goes on along the minus strand of BGPR01008102.1, from coordinate 65,022 downwards.
AGTGAAGTAACACGAAAATAGTTTTATTCAACTGCTATTGGACATTCTTTTCAATAGATATACTTAACAAGAAAGATAATATTATTTCGAATGATTTATGGGAAGGTAGATTCAAATATGTGTGAGATCTCTAAACCAAATTAAATGAAGTTTATTTTCCTAAATGACTTAACTCTGCTCTTGTCTAGTTCACAAGTCTCTTTATTTCTCAAGCCTTCCTTCTTCACTTCTTTATTACCCAGCAGAGTTAGCGGAACCATTTGATTGTGGAGCACTAATTAGTCCGACTGGATTTACTAACTCACATACCGTGTCGAATTTAGGGGTACTACTTAAAAATTATAGGTTCTTACTTATGCCTATAATTTCTACGGTATCTAATGATGCCATACAGGTTCTCTGTGATTGTCCGCCGCTGGGCAATAAGATCAGAGTGGAAACAACAATTAGTGTGAAACTTAAATCAATAAAAACGGATCCATATATCGAAGGAAAGTTGAATTTTGAATGTGAAGAGAAACTTCGACCCTGGGAAATGACTCAAATCGAATGGGTTATGTATGAGGAGGAAGACTCTAAATGGGAGAATAGAATATTTAGGGATGTTTTTCAACAGAACGAAAAAGGGGGTTGCATTATCGAGACGTATTCGAAATCGACTTTAAAGTCATTAGATTGAGTGATTCTACATCAGACTTTATGGCAGAGATGACTGCAATTCAAGAAGCGGTGGAGTATGTCATAGACAGAGGCCTTGGCCCTACGCAGATAGTTTCAAACTCGAGGTCGTCTTTGATGGCTTTATAGTCTACTTGCGAGAAAATAAGTTTTATTAATGAAATAAAGAAGAAGATTAAATTACATAAAAATAAAACTGGCTTATGTTGGTTCAAGGCGCACAAAGGTTACGCGGGGAACAAGTGTGCAGATGAGCTAGCAAAGTTAGGTACAAGTAAGGAGGATATTGGCTTCAGCTTCGCTCTATCTAGTCCACAGATTAAACATTTAGCCAAGAAGGAAATTATTAGTGAATGGCAAAGTAGGTGGGACTCGACTGAAAAATGGAGGTGGACAAAGGTCTTCTTTGACAAAGTCAAAGAAGACAGGCTGCAGGGAGACTTCTATCTGAATCAAATATTTTCGAGTCATGGTATCTTTAGCACTCACCAGGCCAGAGTATTTGGAAAATATTTACTCTGCTTTTGCGGCCTGGCCCCCAATAGTCATCAGTGGTTTGACAAGCATAAATGACGCCCGTGGCATGATATCATTTTTACGCTTCCTTATCATATTTTACTTTTAAGAAAATGGCATCTGTACCCCCTTGCTCCACGGTTGCTAAGCCACTAGGTTTTGGGGCCTTTCATTCTAAGAAGCCCTAAGTTAAATATTCCTTATTTTAGTCATACGGTAAAAGTCACTTATTACAGAAGAGTGATTAAAGGGGTGTCGTTTCTCTTTTTCTCTTTGCTACTCAATTATGCTCATTTATTTCATAAAGTTTTAAGCGTTATAAGCTACCTTTCATGTGATTCAAACAAGCTCGTTTACACTTCGTTTTTTCATACGATATTTGAAATAGTTAACGTTATCTCAGCACTAAGCAGATTTTCAACCATGGAATGCATAAGGTTCCTGATTTACCTATAATATGAAGGCTAATGTTTCTTTAGTCAGTAAGTTAAAATTTTCTAACAGTGGGTCTGTTTAACTTCTTTAGAAAAAACTAGCTCAGTATGCTATATTTCCGTCTTCAAATGTTAAGTATCATGTTCTGGTTATAATGCATTGTTTTTGAGCGCCAAGATTATGTTTTTCTGTTTAACTTAGATTGCGAAATTCTCTGAAAGATTTTTATTAGCAGGTTTCATTTTGATTTTAAGAAACTTTAACATAAAGTTTAAGATACATATATACAATTTGCACTTGCCGGCAATTTCCGGAAATATCTTAATATGTTGATTTTAGAGTTTTGAAACCCATTTTTTTAACAAAGGTACCTAAATTAATATTTACCTAAGTTATAATCGATATAATTATATTTTCTGTAGTTTCACACATATTCCCACATGCACACACAACAACTGAAGAGTAATTAAATAGGATTAAATAAATGTTTTGTTAAAAGTCAGTTGAAAATATCTGAATCGCTTTTTGTTTACTTTCGAACTAGAGATTAGTTAGTGTGCCTCTCACTTATACCTACAATAGAAATATCAAAATTTTTATTTTCTAACTATGAAATCAGCACTTAAATATTGATCAACAACAAAAGAACAACCCATATTCTAAAAAAAATTATCCATTCTGATTCTAAATTTAAGATGTAGATAGTTGCTCACTTGTTGTGGGAAATGAAGTGATTATGCATACATAAAAAATTTAGAACTTAAACCAGTGATTAATTTCAAGAAGTTATATATATATAAATTTAATGTATTAAATCTACTAAGTATTTTAATACACCACATTAGAACAAGAGAAGAAAATTACAACTGTGAAAAATCCAGACATAAAATAAGATCGTGATGTAAAATAAGTACGCAGTTACCTGGACTTATCTTCTTCCATTTCTGGTGATTATGTTCATAAAAAGTCCATCAAAAATGGAATACTTTAATTTTATAAGATTTTACATTTATTTCTTCAGCTGCAATAATTCTTTACTTAAAGGTTTGCGTGTATGATATAAGCACATAGCTTGGTAGATATGTTTTATTGTTTTTTTATAAATAAAGAATGAACATTTGTTCATATTTATCTTCTCTGTCAGAGTATATGGCAAAAGGCATTTTTTAAAAAAAAAAATCAAATTTAAATTCATTTTTTTTCAGATGAAAAAAATGTATATTTACACCGTTGCTTAACCCCTTGGCAAACAATTTTATTTAATCTACTAATTAGATGCCACCACCCATTTGGGATATTTTTTATTATTTCAATCTGTTTAAGATGGTAAAGGATACTTGAGGCATTTAAGCGTATCCAGGTGATTTTTGTATTTAAAATTAATTGTTACGTTGACTTAAATACGAATTTAAATAGCAAAAATTCTGTTATTCGATACACGAGTCAGAGACGACATAGTATGTTAAGGGGTTAATACCATAATTTTAATTTGCAAACATCAAACGATTTAATATTTTTGCCCTACCTCGAGAAATATCAAGGAATATCGGAAGGACTGGAGAATTTGTGATAAAATATTACTTTTTAATTTCTATAAAACTACCCCCTAAACAATGAATATCGTATATTGCATTTTACCAAAAAATGCATGTTAGAGAGATTGAATAACTATTCCCAAATCAAATTTATCAAGTTATGCAGGGGATATCTAATCAAATCTAATCAAATCGACAAAAAATCAGAACAAGCAACCATCTATTTTCCTTAAGTGTTCAAAACTTTTATGGGCTTTAATTTTTTTTATTGTATTAAAAGAGAGTTTACAAATATTAACTAAAAATCTCCAAAGGATTAACGAAGAATAAATGTAGTATTCTTTTTACCTATGAAAATCTCTCTGAAATATCTATTTATCCTGAGAAGATATGCCGCCTGATTACGGAAAATGTTTAGTACCCAAATAATTTTAGGACTAAATGCATATGACAGGAAAGTATAAAAAGAATTACGTATTACAGAAATGGATTTTCATATTTAGTATATGCAATGCAACTTAAAATCTAATATTTTGCGAACTCCAGTTTCATATAGATTTGTGCCTTTTTGTTCTTTTTAGAGATCAGTGTCGTATTTTTAATTGGACCTCATTCGCTATATTAATCATGTGTATATCTATTTGTTTATATATTTGTAGAATTTGTTAAAGTTGAAAGAAAAGGGAAAAGAAAAAGAAAGAAAAGCTTATTTTCTTCAACTGCAAGAATTCAAAAAGCTGAACGAAGAATTTTCTAAGGTACATATTCAGTGCTTTTCGATCTAGTATTAAAAAGTAGCTTTGCAATGAACAATGAAAGTAGGTCACTCTTTTCATAATTTAATCGAAAACTGGAATGTATGCCTTTTTTTGAAATTACATCACTTTCATATTTTATCTTACTTAATCAAGATGGTGATTTTATATTTGATGATTTCATATTTTGTTACTTAATCAAGATAATGATTTTACTAAAAAGTTTGTAAAAAAATTCAGCCATAATAAATGCATTTCAATATTTTAAAAATAATAGATATTTTATTACTTTCTGTTTGAGCTGGCTATCTGAAGATATTTGTTCGCATTTCGCTTAAAGGCGAGGTATGGTGATAGGAGTTTAATGGCGCAAAGGCAAGGCTTGGCCATACGACACGAAAATTGCAGTGCATATACAAATAATTATTAATATTAATGGCGCAAAGGCAAGGCTTGGCCATACGACACGAAAAGGGCAGTGCATATACAAATAATTATTAATATTAATGGCGCAAAGGCAAGGCTTGGCCATACGACACCAAAAGGGCAGTGCATATACAAATAATTATTAATATAAAAATGCTATTATTAAATGTAATAACTTGTAATCTAAATATACAAGAAAAATTTACCCAGAGATCACACACACGCATGCACACGAGTGGCGTTAGATCCTGCCCAACAGGGGGCAAGCTCTGCTAGACGGGGGAGGAGTGTAATGAAATTGGTCTCAAATTATATATATATACTTGTTGGAAAAATTTTGTGCCCCGTTGCATGAACGAGGTGCAACATTTTTCACGACCGGGCGGCACAGCATCCCCGACATGGGGGCCATAGCTCACCCGGTCCCTCCCCCACTGTCACCACCCTTGCACACACACGCAGTAGAAATAAATATTTACTGAATTCAACTATTTATTGATTCGGTTTAATTTTGCTTAATTAGTATGTTGTTTTGATACTTGTCGAGGATTGTTGGGGACGGTCTATATAATCCGTTCAGAACCTGCCGTCAGATGAAAAGGCCGCCATCTAAGGGTATTTGGCCCACGACCAAATTTAACTTGATCCAGAGGCAATACACGTCATCTTCGGTAAAATCAGGATTTGGTAAGACTAAGCAAATCACACTAGCACATAGCTTTTTCATTTCTTGTTAGTTATTTAATATTTTAAATGCACACAAATGATGCACGTAGATATTCATGTGATTCACCCCTTACTTTACGACGCTTCTTTCCTTTTACAGGGTATGCATGATTTAGAACTCAACCAATCGAAACAATGTGCTGAAGTTCTGGATGAATTACGAAGAGACATATCTCAATTACAAAAGAAAATACTTGTGGAAACACAACAGAAAGAGATGGGAAACATCCGCAAACATCTGAAACAGTCTCTATTTTAAAAATATTCATTATTCATGTCCCAATTCTTGTTAATTATTTAAAATGTGATGTACTTCAACATTAAGAAAGTTGAAGATTTTCTTGTTTTGATATGAGCACGAGTATGTGAAAAATAAAAGTTTCTTTTAAAGATCTGATGCAACGCTCCATTTGATGTCTATTTCAGATTTATTTAAGCAGATAGTCTTCAAATGATCTACTCAAATTTTCTTAATAACTGAGACGACTTTTGTGTTACTTCCAGTTTACATAACTGCAGAAATAAAACCATATTCAAATTGCCCTAAATTTTAAGTCCTGAACATCTGGGAAGTGTAAAGAAGTTTAGTTATATATTAACATCCCGTTTTAGAAGCAACACGAGAGCTATTTCGGGATGGATCTCGCAATTTTGAACAACGGTCAGATGACGAGGACGACAGCTGAGCTGGCACCCCTCTCCAAACTTCCGCACCACACCAGCGGGAGGACGCTTGACCCCCTACGTATGATTTAACGTGCAATAGGCCCGATAAACGGCGGATCTTCAGTGGAATCTGGTTTCGAACCTGGAACCTTCCGGCTCCGAAGCCGACACCTTACCACTAGAGCCCCGCGGCCTTGGAAATCTATCAAAAGAGCATTGAAAGATAGTATAATCATTCATTATCATCGCAAATAATTTATATATATATTATATAGGAGTATAGGATTTAATTCTTGATATGTTTTGTTTACTTTATTTCTGTATGATTATATACTAGTTATATTTGGATTTATATTATATATATATATATATATATATATATCAAAACCAACATATAAACACAAAATAAAAACTCAAAAACAGTAAAAAAGGACAAAATGGCTAAATAGACAAAAACCAGAAAAAACCAAAAAAAAAATTATATATAAAATATATATAATAAAATATATATATAGATAGATATATAGATAGATAGAAAAAAATCCGCGGAAAGAAAATGCCGAAAGTTCTTATAGGGAGAAAATAAACAAATGCGCAATAATGCTGCAATTCAAGAAGATTTGTGGAAAATATCAAAGTCATGAAAATCAATCAATGTTAAATTTAAATGGATAAACAAAGACTGTAGTGTATCGGTAAAAGAGTATAGATGCTCATCAGGGGTAAATAAGTGAAATCTATACGAACCGCTAAAACATTTTTTAATCTAATTTTTAGAGGTTAGTATAGATTTCACTTATTTACCCCTGATGAGCATTTATACGCTTTTACCGATAAACTGCAGTCTTTGTTTATCCATTTAAATTTAACATTGATTGATTTTCATGACTTTGATATATATATTACTTATATTTTTTTATCAATTCGAATTGAGCATTAGAATCACCAATATTAGATTATCTTGGGACTCTTTCTTTCATTCCATATGACTTTTATAAATATTTGCTTTCTGGAGTTTAAAGTTTCTTAGAATATGATAAACATTCTTTCAAAATCAGTGCTAAGCAAAGATAAAGATTACTTAATCAATCTGATACTGAAACAGTCACATGCTTTGTTGATCAAGAGCGCGCAGCAGTGTGCTCAGCTGCAAAGAAGTGACATTATCAAGCGTTCGGACTGCAGTGTTTTTTTATAAAAATGGCATTTCTGAACACGTTAAAGGACGGGTTACCGATAGATCCTCTTCCGCCCAAGAGACCTCGAGACAACAGCGTGCCGCACGCCCCTGTCAGGAATACGCATTTGACACCTGAGGAAGAGCAGGTAGGAATAATAAAGATGTTTTAGGATGTTTGAACAATAATTAAAATCCTATGAATTTATCTTATGATGAATCTATATGAATATGAAAACGGAAAATATTTAAAATATTTTTTAAAGGAAATTTTTAAAATTTTGTTAAAAGAAATTAAAATGGGTGAACAGCCTCACAAAATAGTTTTCTGAAAATTCCGGTAGAAATATCCGTCATAGTTGGTGAAGTTTTCCGATTAAATTCAAGAAATTTATATGCAAACGTCATTTTCGGTTCAAAAATAATATGAACGTCAACAAGTTATTATGTTTTAATAAAAAGCGCATAAATTATAGAATATCTTGTAGCAAAAACAATGGAGTCAATTTATGTCAATCTAACATTTAACTGCATATTGTCTTACGCTTTTTCTTGCAGCAAGGTGAGCAATGGATTCAAAAATTGAATTAGAGCGGCACATTTAAAATGTATCACCTGAGCATCAATTGACTTCATTGAAAGGATTTTAATAACATCAGAAATAAAAAAAGAATAAAATAACATATAAAATTAAAATGGAAATAGATTCTCTAATAAAATAAATTGGTTTTTGCTTCAACTTTGTTTTAATATGTAGATATTGATTCGATACACATTAACATTAAATGTAAAATAATTTTTAAAAAATGTTTCTATCTCATAGCCTATAGGATTTAGAATGTATTTTTTTTAAATTAAAAAATATTTAATTTTATTATTCAAATGACTTGTGATGTGGAATGTATAGATATCAGTCATAATTTTTCAGATCGACGAAGAGAAGCTTATATGGGATCTCTTCAATACCTTCTTAAAAGAACTTCATAATATTATGTTTTTCTGAAAAAACTTGTCACGGGAAAGGAAAGTAAATTTATAAATAGGCACGAAGTTTTTACATAGAAACCTACCTTATATGTATAAAAACTGTTAACTGTTTGTAAATTTTTAAAGCATATTTTTAAATAAGTGATTCTAAATAACGCTGTACAACATGAAAAATATCCTTTAAATGAAAATATGTGTTGCTTGTATATTTTTGGCTGAAAATAACGAATCTGTAATTATTTTTTGTTTACCACGCACCATTTTTCCAAAAATCCACATTTTAGCTCCAAAAATCCACAAAAAGCCACATCCGTAAAAAGTGGCCTGCAAGAACAAAATTCATTCCTGGCACCAAAAACATATCACATGAACCACTTGTGAATCCGCATCGTGTCTTTCTTCCACCATTGCGGATTAAACTCGGTTTGATGGATATATTTGTAAAAGCTCTGGACAGAGAAAGAGTGGCTTTCTTGCATCTCAGGAACAAATTCAAATATTTAAGTGATACAAAGGTAAAAGAAGGGATGTTTATTGGCCCACAAATTAAAGCAGTCTTTCGTGATGAAGAGTTTGAAAAAAAAACTGTCAGAAGCAGAAAAAGCAGCCTGGCTGGCATTCAAATCAGTGTACACACATTTCCTTGGAAATAAGAAAGCTGAAAACTATGAAGATCTTGTTGGTGGCATGGTGAAATGCTTTCGTGTTATAGGTTGTAATATGTCATTAAAACTAAACGTTTTCGACTCACATCTGAACTTCTTTCCTCAAAACCTTGGCGCAATTAGTGATGAGCATGGGGAAAGATTTCACCATAAGGACATCTCTATGTTTGAAAAGCGTTTCAGTGGACGATGGAATCGAAGTATGCTAGCTGAATATTGCTGTTCTGTTATCAGGGACACACAATCAGATGCCTACAAGAGGAAACAGCACAAAAAAAAATCATTTTAGTGTTTGCGTTTTCTATAATCAAGCATCTGTTATATTTTTCTGTAACCAATTTGTATAAATATTAGAAGTATGTCTCCTACAAAAACTGTACGTGATGGACCATTTTGGTTTTGATATATGAATCAAGCACCTTTTGTTTATACAAAATCACATAGTTTCATATAAAGGACAGGAAAAAAGTTCAAATTTGTTGTACAGTGAATCAATGAATTAAATTTTCTGTCCTAACGCATTAAAATTTCTATTCAATATCTCAATTTTTATCCCGTCTTTTTAAAGAAACATTTTCTTTTATTCCATTTAAACATCTTGCGTGAAGCTTTCATCCATTCACTGCCTTTTTGTGCTGAGTATACTTGTTTTTTTAGAGAAATTGACTATCCTTTTAATTTTTGAGACTACTTTAGATGGAAAAAGTAAAAAGTAACAGTCCCATATAAAGAATGCACATTTTGATCTTTAAGAAAGGGGCATGAATCACTTTATTACATTATTCCGATGTCAATTAATGTGCAAAACATTTTCAAATATAGAAGGGTTTTAATTTTTTTCAATCGCAGTTTGCCTTCACCATCCGCCCCCCCCCCCCTTAAAAAAGTTCCGCTACCTACTTTGTGGTGATGAATTTTTCCAAGAGCGCATTTACTCAAGATAATATAATAAGTTATTACTGGATGGGAGATGAGATTTTTATTAATTGTAGTTGTTTGCTAAAAAGTCATGGACTGTATTAACCCTTTAACTGCGGATGTGGTTTATAAATCACATATATAGGAAGGAACCCGCAGTTAAAGGGTTAATCATCTTAGAGTCCTCAAATATTTTTGATTACTAATATTAAAAAATCAGTTGAAATATATCGTGCATTTGCTTCCTCGATCCGAAAATTGCATTACGTGGCTCCACACGGGATCGGAAACTATAGTTTAAGAAGCCCTGCATACTTTGATTAGTGCGATAATTAAGATAATCATATGTACGTACTCCAAAAATATTGAAATTAAGAATTCATCTAGATAATTACAACGAATTCAGCAAAATATAAAAATTGAAGTGCAATTTTTAAAAAAAATGAAGTATATCTACATATTTCATTGCAGATTCTTCAAATCTTAAGGGTTAATATGAAATGAATGAAACAGATTAAAATATATTTTTTAATTGAGTTTGATATTTAAGCACTTACCCTTTGCAAATAAACTTATCTAATGTCAATCGAACAGTGGTAGTTTTTTTTTCACCCATGTCCTCGCGATAACAATATATTTATCTAACTCGGATGTTCAAGTTTTTCTCTATATTTGTATCCGTCTTTACCTCAAGTTCTTTCGCTTTTTAAATTGTCCTGAATATTGTCAAAATATATTGTGATTTCTTTGGATGGTTGATACTCCATTCAAAAAAAAAATGTATAAATCTTCTAATTCCGCTGATTCTTGATTATATACCGAATCGACATTCTCAAAGACGAGAGCACGTCCATTTGAACAAAAGATGTGTAAAAAACTTCTTACTTTTAGCAATAGTTCTCAAAAATACTATAGATGGCGCCACGGAAACCTACCGAGTGCAAACGAAATTTTGCGAATTTTTTTTAAAATTGATAATTGAGAGCTCTAAAATTATTAAAATATTGCATTGCCATCAAGACCCAATAAATATACAAAATTTTACCCTAGTGCCCTCCCCCCGATAGAAGTGGGCACCACTAAGTGTGGATGAGTTGCTCAGGTTTGTATATGAAGGAACTCGCCTGCCTCGGGGCACAGGAATAGGGGGGGGGGGCGGCAGCCCTCCTCCAGTGATAGTACGTACCTCCTACGGGAGGGGTTGGGCCGTGAGGATGTGTTGGCCATTAGGACCCGACCTCAGTACTCGTCGATATCGCACGACTGTCATTCAGTGAAAACCCGTGTGCTTTGGCAGGTCGGGGGCTGCATTTATGGTTACCCTAGTGCCCTAAGACCTAGTGCATTAAGAAGTGGGTGAAAAATCGGTCACAAAATTCCAACCTTAAATACATACAAACATGAAACATTTTTTCTTAACTGCAACCTCACGGCATTTAGGGTATAACAGCCTGTGTTGCTGTAAGTCCCATCAAACAACAATTCAACACGAAACATTTCGAACTTAGTAAAAGCGTTTAATAATGAAAACCACATTTTCCCAAGAGTCAAGAATGTTTGGGATTCTCGTTTAATTCTACATATATGTTTTTTCCCCAAAATTCTTCTACAATAATTGGATCGTCTGTAGTTGTTTCACTGGCCAAATATAACACTTTGCTTCCTTTTTTTCTACTTCTTAAAAATGGATCCGGCTCAGGGCTGTATCGAGATGACACTGCGCTGTTGGCAGACTTGCAACAGCTGCGTCCCCCCCCCCTCCACTACGTGCTACATTTTCGTTAATTTTTCATTCCCTCTATAATTCTCCGATCCGGAAAAAATGACATTGCTGCAATTATTTTTCTATGCAAATTTAGAATATTTTATAATTTTGAAATAAATTAATAAAAGTGATATATAATTGAAAAAGGATACTTTAATAAACTATATTGATGAAAAATACGTTACACAACAAAATAAATGTATCACTGCAGAAATTAAATTACAAAGCGCATAAATTTTCAAAAAAACTAATAATAAATCAAAATAGAGATCTAATTGTTTATGGCAGTTACTCAATATTGGTTTTTGTGTGATGCATAATAAAGAACAGATTTTATTTGCTTCAGAATATATATAATGCATAATTTACAAATTAGAAATAAAAGAAAATGAGGTCTGTAATTAAAGGTTGAATACATATGAGTTGAATTCAAATTATATTGATCTCAAATAACATTATCAAAATGATTAAGGGGACATACAATTCTTAAACCTCGAAAAAATGGTGGAAAACTGTCAATTCGATACATTATATCTCTAAAAAAATGCTATTCAAAAACTCACTTTTTCTTTCTAGAAAAATATCTGTAATTTCTCTTATAGTACACACATTTTCAAACCTTCATATTGGTATGTATTTATTTGAAAGAGTTATAAATATGGGTATAATTTTTGGAGAAAAAAAGATAGTTACCTTGCGCGCACGATTACGGATAAAATATTTATCTAAACAAAATATTTTGGGTCTCTCAGTAATCCAAACAGTCTGTTTAAGAAATTGAACCTCAATTTATTAACATTTAAATTTAATTTCTATTTTATATACCAATTTAAAATAAGAATGTTAGAAATAGTTAAAATTTCAACTTTTCTACCCCCCCTCCTCCAATGGGAAAGGCAAGTTCCTGCAGCTCTATTTGCTCTAAGAACTATTAGACACGAAAGTTCTGGATTTACACCTTCAGAATTAGTTTATAGTCGCAATCTTAGAACACCTGTAACGTTAATATATGAACAGTGGATGAATCCTGAAGATGAAGGAAATAATGTTGTTGAATACGTTTTTCAATTGATAAATAGGTTAAAGAGATGTAAAGAGGATAAAATGCTGGAAATGTAAACTAAAAGAAAAGTCTGGTACGATCGAAGGGCTATCAAAAGAGAATTCTCTGAAGGAGATTTAGTATTGGTTATATCGACGAGTAAGCCCAACAAATTAGCAGTTGAATGGAAAGGTCCTGGGAAGATTGAGAAGAAATTATCCGAAACTAATAATGTTGTGAGTTTTGAAGGAAAAAAAGACCATAATCAAGTTTACCATGTTAACATGTTAAAACCTTATCATAAGCGAGCAGAATGGGTGAACTTAATGATTACAGAAGATAAATCTGATATTGAAGATATGGATGAGAACTTTCCAGCAATTGACTCTGAACCAACCTTGTTCGATTTTGATGAAGTTAAAGAAAGCAGTTCCTTAAATGACAAACTAAATGAACAACAAATTCAAGAACTGCATGACCTGCTGTTGAAATTTTCAAAGATATTCTCTAATAAACCTGGCAAGACGCACTTAGTAATGCATGATATTCAACTGATCGAAAATACACCGATTCAATGTAAACCCTACAGAATTTCACCTAGACAAACTGAAATACTAAAAACAGAAATTGATAAAATGCTGAAACATAAAATAATTGAATTAGGAGATTCAGATTGCACCTCTCCCGTGATTTTAGTTGAAGTAGCCGGAAAAGATCCTAAACCTTGCATTGATTATAGGAAGTTGAATAAGATAACGAAAACACAATTCTTCCCATTACCAAATATAGAACAAAGAGTGGAAACCGTAGCAGCGGCAAAATACATATCAGTTTTAGATTTAACAAAAGGATACTGGCAAATACCGTTAACACCTAACGCTCAGAGAATTGCCACTTTTGTAACAAGTTTTGGAACATTTAGACCGCTACGTATGTCTTTTTGCCTTAAAAATGCACCATTTACATTTAGTAAAATGATGGCTGACATTCTTCATGGACGTGATCACTTTGCAGTACCTTACTTAGATGATGTTGCAATATACTCAAACTCGTGGGAAGAACATCTTAGTCATCTGAATGCTGTCATGTCAAAAATAAAGGATGCTGGTTTAACCATTAAACCAATAAAGTGCAAATTTGCTCAAGATAGAGTCAAGTACTTAGGACACATTGTAGGTCGTGGTATAAGAACACCTAATGAAGTAAAAGTAACAACAGTCCTAGATTTTCCCGTACCGACTATAAAGAGTCAAGTGAGAGCATTTCTAGGATTAGCAGGATACTATAATCATTATATTCCTATGTTTTCTTCTCTAGTTGCACCTTTAACAGAAACTTTGAAAGGTAAGCTAAGACGAGGAAAGATAAATTGGACAGAAGAATGTTCAAGAGCCTTTAAAGAATTAAAGGAAAAATTGTCACAACAGCCTATACTATACGCACCTGATTTCAATAAAGAGTTTATACTACAAACTGATGCTTCAAACTTTGGTATGGGTGTAATTTTAGCTCAAAGGGATGATAATGACAAAGAACATCCTGTATTATACCTTAGCAAAAAGTTTTCGGAAACTGAAAAAAAGTATTCTACTACAGAAAGAGAATGCGCTGCCATAATATTTACTGTAAAGAAACTGCAATGTTATTTAGACGGGCATACAAAATTCCTCATCATGACGGACCTCTTAGTTTGGCTTAAAAATAATGTGAGTGTAAATCCACGACTTATGAGATGGGCACTGGCATTACAGCCTTATAACTACACAGTAGTTCATCGAAGTGGAAAAAACCATAAAAATGTAGATGCATTAAGCCGCACACCTTGGCCTGATTAGCAGCTTTTTTCTTATCTGTTTTGAAATTCATATATTTTGTTTATACGCTTTATTCTTATTTGTTTGTATATTTGATGTTTT